>MJUU01060469.1:34652-47235 GCA_002080025.1 Modiolus philippinarum
CAATCGATGCTAAAAAAATATGAACAAAGCTTCCACAACAATAGGCTTACATAACTAATTGGTCTATACCTTTATTTCTCGAGATGTTGTGACAAATTTAGTCTAACATTCAACTCAGGTTCACTGTGGCTGCCATACTTGATTTATGATTTGTATACAATTTAAACCTATTCATGTATTGACATTTACCCTTAGTCCTATCTTAGGGTTCATAAGTTAATACTTATGCTTTGTCCTGCTTTAGGGTTCATGTGTACTTTTCCTTAAATCCTGTTAAAGGGTACATTTACTATACTTATCCTTAGTCCCTATTTTATTGTTCATGTGTTAATATCTATTCTTAGTCTTCTTTAAAGGTTCATGTATCAACACTTACCTTTAGTACTGTTTTAGGGTTGATGATTCAACACTTACCCTAAGTCCTGTTTTAGGGTTCATGAATCAACACTTACCCTAAGTCCTGTTTTAGGGTTCATGTATCAACTTATCCTAAGTCCTGTTTAAGGGTTACTGTGTCAACACTTACCTTTAATCCTGTTTTAAGATTTGTGAATTAACACTTTCCCTAAGTCCTGTTTTATGGTTCATGAATCAACACTTACCCTCAGTCCTGTTTTAGGGTTCATGTATCAACACTTACCCTTAGTCCTGTTTTAGGGTTCATGAATCAACACTTACCAAAGTCCTGTTTTGGGGTTCATGATCAACACTTACCCGAAGTCCTGTTTTAGGGTTCATGTATCAACACTTACCCTTAGTCCTGTTTTAGGGTTCATAATAAAATTTCTTCTGAGATCATCAAACATTATTGTATTGGAGGCAGACCATTGATCATATCGACCCCATATCACTCCTAATGGTTTTACCTAAAATATAATAGAAGGTAAGCTGATACACATAATAGTTATGAAGGTGATCACTAGGTCATTTTGTCTCCAATATCGCATAGCACATAATATTCATGGCTATAAAATTCAGGATTTGTTCTCAAAAGAGGGATATTAATTTTAAGTTGTCATTAATGTTTTGTGAATGAAAAATTGTGTTAATCACAAACAAGTATAAAATTTATCAAACGATAAGGAATTTTGCTTTTTGCTCATTGGACAGCATTTCCTTGATTGCACCTCAGAGTAAGTAGACCTCGTGCGATGACTACTCAGGTTTTTTTTACTTAGTGAGAAAATCAAAACAGTGGTATGTGATTCTAATGTTGTCTGGGCGCAAATCAGTATTTTTCAGGAAGCATTTGCACGTCATATATCATGTGTCTAGGACTACTGGTACAGACTGAACTAATTTCTTGCTATAAAATTAAGAAGATTGTTCATGTATGATTAAAGCGCTAGGGCTCCAATATGGGTGTGTAATCAGTATGTAATCCCCAAGATGGAACTGCCTGTCAAATATCAAGTGGCGAGGACAAATGGTTTAGGATGTATTAACTGCTTGCAAAAAAACTTAAAGTGATCCATCATGCATGAATTCGGGGCCAGGGCCATCATCTGGGCAACTCCTCAAGATGCAACTGCATGTCAAATACCAAGTGGCTTGGACAACTGGTACAGGTTGTACTAACTTCTAGCTAAATACTTAATGTGATTGGTGATGCATGACTTAGGGGCCAGGGCCACAATCTTGATGTGGCAACGGTATGTACTCCTCAAGACTTAACTGCATGTCTAATATCATGTGGCTAATATTACTGGTACAGGCTGTACAAACTGTTTGCAAAAAACTTAAGTGATAGTTCATGTGTGACTAAGGGGCCAGGGCCACCACCTGGGCGTGGAATCTGTATGTACTCCACAAGATACAACTGTGTGTCAAATATCAAGTGGCTAGGACTACTGGTAGAGCTGTACAAACTGCTTGCTCAAAACTTAAAGTGATGGTTCATGCGTGACTAAGGGGTGAGGGAATCCATAAGGGCATGGAATTGGCATTCACCCCTCACGACACAACTGCATGTCAAATATCAAATGGCTAGGACTACTGGTACAGGCTGTACTAACTGCTTGTGAAAAAATATTAGTGATCATTCATGCATGACTAAGGGGTCAAGGCCATAAACTAAGTAGGAATTTTGAGTTGTACCCATACTAACACAAATGCACATCAAATACTATAGACCAACAACCAACAAAAGCTTGGTAATTCTCAATGGTTTCCAGTTGTTGGCACTGCCACCGCCAGTGGCAGAAACACTATCTGTAAGTCTTGTGACTTTGTCTAGGGAGAAACATAAATCAATAAAAAAAATTTAAATCAAAGCACTGAATGCTGGAGTGTTATTTAGGCAGTTATCTTTGAAATAAGAAAAGATGTGAAACTTGATATTTAAACAAAAATTTCAGTCCAAAAGCTTTAATCATCTCCACAGGGTTTTTTTATGTGTGATTCTCCTTTTCAGGCGTGTGAGATTTCAGGGCGTTTTGTGCGAAGTTTTTTTTGCTTTTTTGTCCAATACTTGATGTTCTTTTTTATCAAATACATCTAGGGGTTATAAAAGACTTTTTTATTGAGGCAGGCAATTATGTTTTGGGCATTTCTGCTGGTTCTTAAATATTTTTGGTCAAATAAATAAGTTGTGAACTGTTTTTGGACCATTTGGTGTTTTATGTTCTGTTAAATTTTTACTTTGTTTTAACTGTTAAAGGGGAACAAAAAGCAGGGCTTGCTGTTAATCTTATGTTACTGTTATCATTGATTTGAATTTACAGTTGACTGCTTTGGGGAAAATTTAAAGATTGTAAGCTTGTTAATGAAACCACTCTCTCTCTACTTTATTATTTGTCTGATGTACATTTACTGCATTTCTCCTTTTATTCCATTCTTCTATAAATAAAGCAAGCATTACATTTCAAAAATATTTTTTTTCTTTTCTGTTTCAGTCAAAAGAGTGGTGTTCTGGGATTTTGAATGACCTGTCGTGCATTACAGTACCAATATGTTTGTTGACGTTGTTAAGGCTACTGTGTTCAACTATGCAAACTCTGCAGAACGGGCAAGATTCATCTTACAATGACCTAGTCACTTGCATAGCCATCCATTGAACTGTCAAGTGTTCTGCTTGCAGCTCGTTGTATCAGGGATTGTGATCCTTGATACATAATTTAAAATCTGTTCACTATGATTGTTGGTGGTCCAGTCGTTTACAGAACTTTATTTACATTGCCAAAGACTTCAAATTAACAAAAAATCTACCAAACTTGTCATATTTACGATTGTTTACATGTCGGCTCAAATCAGCTGTTTATCATGCAAATACAGAATGATTTTTGTTGTAAACATGATTTTGATTGGCTAATATCGAGAATATGGTTACCACCCTTTTGAGAATTTGGATTATCTCCCTTTCAACAGCCAAAATCTTGTAAACAAAGGGTGCATTCCGGACAGTTGTTCTTGGAAGTAAGAACATGTTCTCGGAATACCATTACACATCTTGATCGGCAAGAACATTTCAAGTGCGAACAGCATTCTAGAACGCAAAGAACGAATTCAAAATGGCAGTTAAAATTACGGTTGTAATTATTGTCGAAAGTATATTCTTTTGTAAGAAAAAGAAAAAAATCTCCTGGTTATGTACTTAACTTCGTGGAGTAAGCTGTAAGAAAATTAAACGACAACGAATTCCGTATTCCATCTGATCAGGGCCAGATAAAGATTTTTGGAAACGGTTCAGTAAATCATTAGCAAGTGAACAATTTTTTGACTATTTTTTCATTCAAATCCTAAAAATGTTTCATTTCTGTGTAAAATACATAAGATGTGTTAAATTATAGCTATATGTGTAATTTAACACAGAATTGCCACAACAATCTTTTTTTTCCACTGACGCCCTTTTCAAATTTTTTCTTTATTAAAATAGTTTATTGCAGAAATTGAAGTAATGGGATTGGGCACAAGCAAGTTTTAAAAAAATTAATGACTCTCCCAAGTACATTGTAACAGGCATTTCCAAATTGGAAAAANACGGTTACCGTAAATCGTTAGCAAGTGAACAATTTTTTGACTATTTTTTCATTCAAATCCTAAAAATGTTTCATTTCTATGTAAAATACATAAGATGTGTTAAATTATAGCTATATGTGTAATTTAACACAGAATTGCCACAACAATCTTTTTTTTCCACTGACGCCCTTTTCAAATTTTCTCTTTATTAAAATATTTTATTGCATAAATTGAAGTAATGGGATTGGGCACAAGCAAGTTTTGAAAAAATTAATGACTCTCCCAAGTACATTGTAACAGGCATTTCCAAATTGGAAAAATATGGAAAACGTCAATTCAAAGCCAATTTTGCCAACATTTCAGTCTCATCCTTCGTGTTTACTGCATTTAATGCAACTAACTAGTTATATTAGTCCAAAGTGTTAAGACATTTTGATGCACTTGATTAAAAATACCTGATTATTTTCTCAGAATTGTTTTAAATTTTCTCCCCCAACCTTTTCATCTCCCAATGCGCGGAAGGCACAGTAGCTCTTACAAAAGGAAAACCTCCGATTTTGAATAAAATGAAGTCTTTCAAAGAGCATTGCGGTATCATGACAGCCAATTGGTCTTTTTTCATATCTTAAATATGGTTCTTTTTTTATTTAATATGCTTAGAAATATATTTTTGTCTTTAGTTTACTTTTTCTATAAAATGCAAACACCATATCATATCGTTGATTAAACGAACAAAAAACATTCGATCTCTTCAAATTTGTTTCCATCAGTCGCCATCTTGATTACCGTTCTAGGAACACACACCACCTCAAAGCAGGAGCATGTTCTTAGAATGAAAGTTCGTTCCGAATGTTGTGTTTTGGCGTTCATGATGTTCATATGATTCCGAGTACACACACTTGTGTCAGGAACAGGCATCTAGAATGCAGCCAAACATTTTTTTCATGTGAATTTCTTCAAAATCGGGGTTTTACCTGATTTTCCGTTGCACGATCATAAAATCGTCAAAAAACATAAAAATCTTCAAAAACACCCCTAAATCGTCAAAGTTGGCAGGTATGTCAGAAAGTAGCCAAGAATCCACAGCGATAGAAGGATTTACTATGTTTCCATTCATGAAATATTACAGCGCATCGCAGGAATTTTTCATTAATGAATCGAATCGAGAATGGCGAGTGTCAAATTAAGCTACATTTTCACACTGTATTTTTGTTTGAACTACACACTTTCCATTTGAGCATTTTTAAATTAAATAACTGGAATGTGTGCAATAGTTTCTCGCTGTCCGTTATTCTTGACACCCAGACATGAACTATGTTATTTGTATTTGTGAGGTACATTTTGCTGCTTATTTTGTCTGGAGACAATGCAACAGTATAGTGCTGCCTAAACAGCACAAAAATTCATGCCCCACACATATCTGAATTCAGAATAATAATTTTTTTCCAAGAATACAAGAAAATCCATGGCATAAGTTTCTGTATGTTTATTGTTTCCACAAATCAAAATATGTGTAGGTAAAAAATTTACCAAATAATACATTTCCAGCATAATATCTTGAATTACCTCTATAACTCCATATTTAGGTGTATGTACACTAATCATAGCCATAGAGTCCAACATAAAACACAATTTATAATTAGGATTAGTTGATACTCCAAGTTCTTTCATCTTTACTTCTATCCATTTCATTGATGTAGCAGCTGAAAAGAATTTATAAACTACATGTGTAAGTGCTGATGTAAGACATGTCTTGCCCATAGGCACTGAACCTACACTAGCAAAAACATCAGAAAGAGCAATAACAAGAGTTGTCAGAAGACAACATAGCTCGCCGGGGATTCCAGTAACCTCAATGCACAATAAATTCGAAAGTAATTAAAAGCTTTCTTCACAAGAAAGTTACATATCAAATATAAACACCATATCACTAAACAACTTAATTCTAGAAGAAAAGTTAAAAGTTTTTAAAAATTTGCCCTCAGGGTAAGGTCAAGGTCAAAATGTCTACAAATATGGTACCATTAGAAAGCTCTCATCAAAAGAACATCACATACCAAATATGAGCATCCTACCACTAAGCAACTTTATTCTAGAAGCAAAGTTAAAGTTTTTTAAAAATTGCCCTCAGGGCAAGGTCAAGGTTAAAATGTCTACAAATATGGTATCACAAGAAAGCTCTCACCATAAAGAAGTTACATACAAAATAAAAACACCCTACCACTAAAGGCCTACCTTCTAGAGGCAAGGTTAAAGTTTTTTTCAAAAAATTACCCTAAGGGCAAGGTCAAGGTCAAATGTCTACAAATATGGTACAAATAGAAAGGTTTCATTATAAGGAAGTTGCATACCAAATATGAACACCCTACCACTAAAAGCCTACCTTCTAGAAGCAAGGTTAAAGTTTTTTCAAAAATTGCCCTTAGGGCAAGGTCACGGTCAAAATGTCTACAAATATGGTACCTTTAAAAAGCTCTCATCTTAAGGAAGTTACATACCAAATATGAACACCCTACCACTAAAAGCCTACCTTCTAGAGGCAAGGTTTAAAAAATGCCCTAAGGGCATGGTCAAGGTCAAAATGTCTACAAATATGGTACCATAAGAAAGGTCTCATCATAAGGAAGTTACATACCCAATATGAACACCCTACCACTAAAAGCCTACCTTCTAGAGGCAAGGTTTAAGCTTTTTTAAAAATTGCCCTAAGGGCATGGTCAAGGTCAAAATGTCTACAAATATGGTACCATAAGAAAGGTCTCATCATAAGGAAGTTACATACCCAATATGAACACCCTACCACTAAAAGCCTACCTTCTAGAAGCAAGGTTAAAGTTTTTTAAAAATTGCCCTAAGGGCAAGGTCAAGGTCAAAATATCTACAGATATGGTACCACTAGAAAGGTCTCATCATAAGGAAGTTACATACCAAATATGAACACCCTACCACTAAAAGCCTACCTTCTAGAGGCAAGGGTTAAAGTTTTTAAAAATTGCCCTAAGGGCAAGGTCAAGGTCAAAATGTCTACAAGTATGGTACCAAAAGAAAGCTCTTATCACAAGGATGTCACATACCAAATATCAACATCCTAGTTCTTCAGGTCTCCATTCCACAAGCCAGGTTAAAGTTTTGCTGACGCTGACGCCGCGTTGATGACAATAGCTCTCCGGACATTTGTACCGGTGAGCTAAAAATGGAACTGAACTGCAAAGTTGCAAACTCTAATGTGCTTAAAAGACCCTTTAATATACCATGTATCATTTACCTATGAGATGTTGTTATTTATAAACAACTAATCAACAATAAATCAACATGGTCACTGGATCATAGATTTGAGGTCAAGGTCAAAATCAAAAAAGCAAATTGTTACATACTTTTCCTTACAAACACACAATGAACCAAGTTCCATTTAAAATTCACTTACAGTTGGTGAGAAAGCAACATTTCTTATAAAACATTTAACTTAGTTACTAGACCACAAAATGGAGGTTAAAGAAAAAGGCAATATGGCAGACAGTCATGTACTATCCAAAGACAATTTTACATACCAAATATCTTTTAACTACCACTTACAATAATCAATCTCAAAAACTTAATATGAACACTACACCATGAAATTGAGGTCATGGTTAAAAGCCATATGGTACAGAGTGATAAACTACTTAAACCAAACTATACACCATATAGCATTGACATAACAATTGAAGTTGAGATACTGGTCTAATCACAACATAGTCATAAAACGATGAAATACATGTATATGTCAAGGTCACTAAACTTTATGCTTGTCCTACAGCACTTAGTACATACTACCATTGGACAAAATATGATATTTTTACATCATGGTATATATATGATATCAGGTTCTTGACAGCTATGTATCGTAAAATATCAACCCATGAGACAGAATTTGAAGTACAGGGCTAGTGAGCGTAGCGAACCAGCCTGAAACTTCATATTCTGGTAAATGGGATGATATTTTACAGTTTATCAAAAAGCCTGATAACTTGTTTATCATCCTTTATTTTGTATCTAGATATATTATTATTGAACTGAGGTTTCAAATTCTCCAAAAGTTGTGAGGGAAATTCGACATGCATGTCATTCTCATCTTTTCAGAAATTTTCAGCTTCAAAAACATGTTTTGTAGTTTTTTATCATTTTGTTGGTAAATGTTTTGTAACTGGATGAATGTTTCAAAGGAACTACTAAAAATAATGTCTATTTTGAATGTTGCAGCAACCTTTGGTTGTTACCATATTCTAGCGCTCCTTCGAGCTGTTATGATGTCATAATGTGAAAACGTCAAAGCTCCGCATGAAATATCAATGACCCAGTTTCTACAATTTTTCTGACATCTAGTTTATTAATTTGTGTCATTATGATTCTGTTTTGAATACCTTCTCAGAAAGAGAAAATGCAATAGATATTTATTTTTATCCTTTTGATTTCGTGTGAAAACTTGAAAAAAGGCAATTGCCTTTGAGACGGGAGAATCGCTTGATGTATTTAGGTCAACCTCTGATACATCCTGGTCAACCAGATATGGCTTTTGAGGAAAGGCTCTGCAGGCTGATATTACCATTGGGAAAGATGATGATTAATTAAGTAGAGCTTATCCTGCCTGCCTCCATCATACTTAGTACATATCTCCACTTTTGATGACTCTATTATCAGACCCCAACTTAAAATTACCAGTAAACAAAGACCTAAAAAAATAAACTGTTTGTTTAGACTAACATGGTTTTTAAAGTCAGGTAAGATTTTTTTAAACAATTTTTTTACATTGTAGTAATGGGTTAACATCTTTGACTTCAACCATGCTTGTTGTAAAATATTTATAGTATAACTAATTGACTGTCGTGAATATCAATAAAAATGTCATGAGTGCCGAATAGCGCAGAAGGATTAAATGAGTTGCAGAACTTGTTCCGCAACAAGTTTAATCCACTGCGTTGATCGACATGAGTGATATTTTTATTGATATTCATGACGGTCAATTAGTTATGGTTTTTATTATATAGAATTTCTACTCAAAAACTGAGATTTCAGATGCAGATTTTTTTTTATTTCAATGGCCAGTTGTTTACTTGACAACAAGATTGACGTGATATTGTGATGTCACTTCCTCTGGTGACTAGAATCCTTTATTTTCATCGGAGGAAATATGAGATTATTTAACTGAGAAATCTCGATCATTCACCAACATCTTTATAATAAGGATCAGTTTTTCACAGAGAATTACATCCTAGTTTAGCTGATCGCTATGAAAGGTGTGAACGAATCTTGTTTAAAATCCTGCTTTCATCATAGAGATTGTAATTGTACATTAACAAAAGAATACTTCTTAAGCCTGTTATAATTCTACAACATGAGAGCTTTTAAGACAAACAAGATTGCTACGCGTAGCTATGTCCCTCGCCGCCGCAGTAAAGTCGATAAAGTCCCATAACTCATGCAAAATTTTGCGAATCAAAATGGTGGACGGATATGATCAACTGCATTAGGTTGCAAACAGCCAAGCAAAATTTCAGCAAAATCCCTTAATTGGATTTTGAGGAGTTGTGTCCACAAAGTCTTCCTATGTTGCAGTATGCATAAAGTCGATAAAGTCCCATAACTCCCGTAAAATTTGTCCAATCAAAATGGCAGCATAATATGATTAAGTACATATGGTGGCAAATGTTCACACAAAATTTCAGCATAATCCGTTGAGTGGTTTCCCAGGAGTTGCGCCTTCAAAGTGTTCCTAAGCTGTAGCATGCGTTAAGTCGATAAAGTCCAATAACTCCTGTAAAATTTGACGAATCAAAATGGCTATGCGATATGATCTTGTACATAAGTTGACTAACAATCCTGTAAAATAAGAATGAATTCGGACTAGCAGATTCTGAGGAGTTGCGTCCACAAGATTTGCCATTGTATAACAATGTCGAAATAATCAAAGTCCCATAACTCCCACAAAATTTGACGAATCAAAATCGCGATACGATATGATCTAGTGCTAATGGTGACTAACAATCCTGTAAAATATGAATGAATTCTGGCCAGCCGTTTCTGAGGAGTTGCGTCCACAAGATTTGCCATTGTATAACAATGTCGAAATAATCAAAGTCCCATAACTCCCACAAAATTTGACGAATCAAAATGGCGATAAGATATGATCTAGTACTAATGGTGACTAACAATCCTGTAAAATTTTAATGAATTCTGGCCTGCGGTTTCTGAGGAGTTGCGTCCACAAGATTTGCCATTGTATAACAATGTGGAAACAAGATCTCCAGTTGTATAGTATTGCTAAAAATGGTCAAAGTCCCATAATTCCTATAAAAATTGACGAATCAAAATGGCAGTGCGATATGATCTATTACATATAGTGACTAACAATCCTACATAATTTGAACAAATCCAATACACGGTTTCCGAGGAGTTGAGTCCACAAGATCTCCAGTTGTATAGTATTGCTAAAAATGGTCAAAGTCCCATAACTCCTATAAAAATTGACTAATCATAATGGCAGTGCGATATGATCTAGTACATATAGTGACTAACAATCCTAAAAAATTTGAACAAAATCCAATACACGGTTTCCGAGGAGTTGCGTCCACAAGATCTCCATTTGTATAGTATTGCTAAAAATCGTCAAAGTCCCATAACTCCTATAAAAATTGACGAATCAAAATGGCGGTGCGATATGATCTAGGACATACAGTGACTAACAATCCTACAAAATTTGAACAAAATCCAATACACGGTTTCCGAGGAGTTGCGTCCACAAGATCTCCAGTTGTATAGTATTGCTAAAAAGTCCCATAACTCTTATAAAAATTGACGAATCAAAATGGCGGTGGGATATGATCTAGTACATGTAGTGACTAACAATCCTACGAGATTTTAACATAATCCAATACACGGTTTCCGAGGAGTTGCGTCCACAAGAAAGTGTGACAGACAGACGGACGGATGGAGGGACGGACACACGGACGCAGACCATTACTATGTCCCACCATCGCGGTGCGGCGGGGGACAATTACTACAAAATGTGCTCTCTTTTTTATATTTTATGTCATGTAAACACTATAATACCAAGTTAACCTCACATCAGTAGATGCTTCTTTTGAAGGATATCATTTTAACACTTCCCAGGAGCCATGTACCTTAATTAAATAGAAATACTTGGGCTTCCAGGGAGCACACGTCATCTGTCAAGTCCATAACATTAAATAAAGATCAAAATATGGTATATTTTTGTGATTAATAATTTAGATGTCTTTGTGATTCAATATTGTATAAGGTCCAGGTAACACAACAATAAAATGTTCAGAAATAAACATTTGGTTCTTTATACTTACACCAAATAACTATATCATAATCTTCGTATGCCGATTGTAAAAACTCATGTAAATACGGTCTCATTAATTCATTGGCTGTCTCGGCTACAGATCTGTGGTCTAAAATAAAGACATAAATATGGTCTCATTAATTCATTGGCTATCTCAGCTACAGATCTGTGTCTAAAATATAGACATAAATATGGTCTCATTAATTCATTGGCTATTTCAGCAACAGATCTGTGGTCTAAAATATAGACATAAATATGGTCTCATTAATTCATTGGCTATTTCAGAAACAGATCTATGGTCTAAAATATAGACATAAATATGGTCTGATTAATTTATTGGCTGTCTCAGATACAGATCTGTGGTCTAAAATATAGACATAAATAAGGATGGTCTCATTAATTCATTGGCTGTCTCAGCTACAGATCTGTGGTCTAAAATATAGACATAAATATGGTCTGATTAATTTATTGGCTGTCTCAGCTACAGATCTGTGGTCTAAAATATAGACATAAATACAGTCTCATTAATTCATTGGCTATCTCAGCTACAGATCTGTGGTCTAAAATATAGACAAAAATACAGTCTGATTAATTCATTGGCTGTCTCAGCTACAGAACTGTGGTCTAAAATATAGACATAAATAGGGTCTCATTAATTCATTGGCAATCTCAGCAACAGATCTCTGGTCTAAAATATAGACATAAATATGGTCTCATTAATTCATTGGCTGTCTCAGCTAAAGATCTGTGGTCTAAAATATAGACATAAATAGGGTCTCATTAATTCATTGGCTGTCTAAGCTACAGATCTGTGGTCTAAAATATAGACATAAATATGGTCTCATTAATTTATTGGCAATCTCAGCAACAGATTTGTGGTTTAAAATATAGACAAAAATATGGTCTCATTAATTCATTAGCTATTTCAGCAACAGATCTGTGGTCTAAAATATAGACATAAATACGGTCTCATTAATTCTTTGGCTGTCTCGGCTAAAGATCTGTGGTCTAAAATATAGACATAAATAGGGTCTCATTAATTCATTGGCTGTCTCAGCTACAGAACTGTGGTCTAAAATATAGACATAAATACGGTCTCATTAATTCATTGGCAATCTCAGTAACAGATTTGTGGTCTAAAAATTCATTAGCTATTTCAGCAATAGATCTGTGGTCTAAAATATAGACATAAATATGGTCTCATTAATTCATTGGCTGTCTCAGCTACAGATCTGCGGTCTTAAATATAGACATAAATACAGTCTCATTAATTCATTGGCTATT
>MJUU01060470.1:735-16757 GCA_002080025.1 Modiolus philippinarum
AGATCATTTGGACGAATTATTACGTCAAAATATTATAGCTCCTGTGCATGAGTCTGAAAGCGTACCAATAACGAGTCCAATTGTGTTAGTCTCAAAACGAAATAAACCCAAGAAAAATTCTGTTGAAAGTAACCTTACACAGTATAGATTTTGTTGCGATTTTCGCTATCTGAACAGCCAAATTAAAGATTTCTGTTATTCTATTCCGGACTTACAAGATTTGACCGAATCTTTCTCCACCAAAACTCCAAACTTTCTAACATCCATAGACTTAAAAGCTGGATTCTTTCAACAACCTATTCACCCTGATAGTCAAAGATTTACAGCGTTTAATACCTGTTTTGGAACTTTTAAATTCTTACGCTTACCAATGGGCTTGAGTTCTTCGCCGTCATCATTTCAATTACTTATTGACAAAGTACTTCATGGTCTGACTTTCAAAATTTGCCTTTGTTATCTTGATTATATTTTAATTGCATCCGAAACTTTCGACCAACATATTGAAGACATAAATACTGTATTTAATCGTTTACAAAATGCAGGCCTTAAATTGGGACCTAAAAATGTGCATTTGCCAGAGATTCTTGTATCTTTTTAGGACATTTGATATCCAAAAACGGTATTCAGCCACCACCTGATCGTATTTTAGCCATTCAAGATTATCCGCCGCCAAAATCTGTACAAGAGCTTAGAAGGAGACAGTTGGATTGTTTAATTGGTTTAAGAAGTATATCGAAAATTTCAGCTCTACAATTGAACCTTTAACCCGACTGCTTAGAAAGCATGTTAAATTTAGATGGACATCAGGAGAAGAGATTGCTTTTTAAAGGCTTAAATCTTTGATTATTTCATCCCCTATTTTAGCGTTTCTAAATTATGACTTGCCGTTTTATGTGGCCGTAGATACATCATCAAAAGGAATTGGCTACGTTCTTTATCAATATCAAAAAGACGAACATGAAGTAGAAAGCAGAAAAGTTATTAGATATGGTTCAAAATCTCTAAGTCGGTGGCAAAAGTCGTACGGGCCCACTAAATTGGAACTACTCGGAATGGTGGCTGCAATTTTAGATTGTTCATGTTATTTGAGGGGAAGTAGATTTATTGTTGAATGTGACCACCAGGCTTTAAAGCCTCTATTTGAAAAGCAACTGAAGGGAGCAATCTATGAAAGGTGGATAGCAATTTTACAACAATACAGTTTTGAAATTCGGTACAAACCAGCAAGAGAAATGCAGGTAGCTGATGCACTATCCCGTATCCCGCAAAATAGAGGGGCTGATGAATTTTCAAGTCCGGATATAGAAAATCCATACTTTCCGTATAAAACAGAGAAAACGGGTGACATAATTGTGCAAGGTGGACAAACATTTCCTATGTCACTACTAACAGACTCTAGTGAGCATGAACAATTGAATAATATTTGTATTCAAATGCCAAATACAACAAGACTCGACCTACCAATTATAGGAAAATATTTAAATGAAGATGCTTTGTATGATGCTGACACAGAGAATAATTGTGATTTAAAACATCCGGTTAAGATTCGACGGCATCAAAAGAAGAAAATTGTCAAACAAAATACGGTCTCGACAACGCTCGACAAAGTAGAACCTGATATTAGTCCAACTGAAAAAGACGCAACATGTGCCGATTCTAATGATACTATGCAGCGGGGTGAAATAAACAATGTATCTAGTGATTTAACAACAAATGAAACTAGTTACGAGAAAATCATAATTTATCTACAAATGAATCAAACATTGATATGACGGAAAATATTGACAACGTAAATGATACTGAAAATAGGACAGAAAATGTTGCACACACGAGTGAAACTGAGACCATGATGGAACAAACAGAATCTGGTATAAGTTCAGATTCAGACACTTTGTTGCAAAGACAAGTTAAGTCTATAGAAATATTCGACAAAACCGATTTTAATGTTAAAACAACTACAAGAACACGACAATTTCTATGGTACATATGTACAATATCTCAAAAATAGAGAACTGCCAAAATCCCAGAAAGAAGCACGAAAATTATTGTTGCAAATTTCAGACTTTGTGCTTACTGACAACTTATTATTTCGTTGCCGAGTTGCAAAATCTAAAAGGACAAAAGATTTACGTAACTACCAACTAGTATTGCCTGAAGTTGCACAGAAAACTGTTATTTCATTACACCATGACTCAGCTCTAGGTGGTCACGGAGGAATTCAACATACTATTGACTTAATCAAAGAGAAATATTTCTTCCCTAAATTGGCACAAAAAGTAACAGATTATATAAAGAGTTGTAATGATTGTCATCGTCGAAAGCTTACAAAACTGAATACAAAATCAGAAATTACATCATTTCGGACTCCGGACTCGCCTTTTCAAGTAGTTCAAATTGACATTTATGGACCAGTTCCAATATCTTCAAAAGGGAACAAATACATCTGTACAGCCGTGGATCTTTTCAGCAAGTTTTATTTGTCGAGCCTATACCTGCGGCCGACTCGATTTCTGTAGCAGAAGTTATTTTTAAATTTATTACCCAATTTTGCGTATTTGATACCTTGATAAGTAATTTATCGGAAAATGTACACAAGAAGTTTGTCGATTACTACAAATAAAACAAGAATTTACACCGAGTTTCGCTCACCACTGTTTAGGTGCGTGCGAGCGCCAACATCGAACTCTCGGAGAACGTATCACACCATTTATCAGTATAGGCAATAAATGGGAAGAAGTAGTACCTGGAATAGTTTTCTCTATGAACAATACTGTAAATTCTAGTTTGGGTTATTCCCCGGGGTTATTTTCCTTTATCACAACACGACAGAAATTTAGATTTAAATACTATACCAAAAGATTACCGAGAATATCTAGAAATTTTAACTGACAGACTCAAAATTATCCGTAATCAAGTTCAACAAAATGTTCAAATTTCACAAGCAAAAATGTTGGAACGTGCTAATTCTTGCAAGAAATCTTTATCTTATACTAAAGGGGACTTTGTTTATTTGTATAAAGAGCCAACGGGACAGGGACATAAATTTCAATTTCGTTATGCTGGACCTTATGTAATAGACAAAGTGAATAGTCCTCATTTGTTTACATTAAAGGATACGGAAACACAGAAATGTTTGCCAGTTCACATAAATAGACTTAAACCCGCTTTTGTGAGAATACCCAACCCGAAAAATCATTTTATAGACACAGTCACGACAAAATATATATCAGACAGTTCAGAATCATCGCCCGATTTACACGAACAAAGTGAAGCTTAACATGAAAGTTTATCTCAAAGTACTGTTAGTATGACCGACAACAACAGCGCCTATGAAAAAGATACAACAATTGAAAACGCTGTTCCCAAACGTTCGTCACGAGTTAAACGCAAACCTGCACGATTAAGGGACAGTTCATTTACAGATCATGGTGATATTTCAAATATCGATAATAAAGTGTCCAAAGTGAAACGGTTCCTTGCTAAAAGATTAAGAAATGGACAATGGACCTACTTAGTACATTTTTCTGGTGAACCAGCGCAAAATGCTTGCTGGATTCACGAAAATCAACTTGATAAGAAAGCTAAGGCGTTAATAGAAGCTAGACCGCCACCTCATATTATGTGAAATTTAAACTCGCAGCAGAATACAAATTTCGTGAGATCTTTCTCATGAGAACAAAAAAAAAATGTATAAATACCTTCGTTTTTTTATGGATATATTTTGTGAGATCTCTCTCATGAGAAGAAATAAAGGTCTTATATAACTTTCGTTTTAATCGATACATTGTGTGAGATCTTTCTCATGAGAAGAAATGTCTGAAATACCTTTCGCTTAAATGAATACATTTTGTGAGATCTTTCTCATGAGAAGAAAATGTCTTACATACCTTTCGCTTAAATGAATACATTTCGTGAGATCTTTCTCATGAGAAGATATTGTCTGAAAATTTTAGTTTTAATGGATACATCTTGTGAGATCTTTCTCACAAATACACATTCCGTTTTTCCCATTAGGCAGTGGACAAAGTACCAAGTATTCCGTCGTTACTGTGACATTATTCTGATTTTATTCCTGTAAATAGTTGAAATCAGTGAGATTTTTGTATGTAGTAACAGTCAGTGAGATTTCTATATATAGTAACAGTCAGTGAGATCTATCTCATGTTCACAGTTCAAGTACCTTGTTTTAGCGGCAAAGAAAAAAATAATGACCAGTATAATATAAGAACTGAAAGACACTCATTTTTTCTGCTGAGTCATATTGTCGACAATTTAAGTGTATGTGTTGTAAATTTCACGCAGGGAGCTTTAGTTTTGACATTTTTGTGTGTATGTATTTGCGCGACTTATAATATAAGACATTTCTATAAAACAATCAGAAAATTTCAGCGAGATCTTTCTCGTGAAATTCAAATTTATTGCTACGATTATGCACTGTTTATTTTTCTTCATTGATATGTTTGCGATAGTATTTCATTTTATGAATGTGCACGATTTAATTTTTTTTTTACCAATAGTAAGATACTTGTAAATGAAAATGTCCAGAGAAAACTGAGGACAATTGTGAGAAGTCGACATGTTTTTGAGACATGATGTTATGGTGCATCAGTGATGAGTAGTAGAATTACTCTTTAAGTGCATTATTAGGTACTAAAATTTGGATTTGCATCAGAGCAAGAGCATGTGTGTATTAGACACAAACATGAGTGGTGAAATCTGTGTTCTGTGGTGTTGAGTTAGTTAAAAAATAAACCCCTGTAGATGTCGCTTTCTGCTGATATTCATTTGTTACCAGTCCCAGGCTTATTTTATTTTTTTTTATGTGAGATAGCGCGTGAGATAGTGAAAGGCCAACGATAGTGCGTGAAATGGTATTATTATTTTTTCTGGAACGTCTACATAACTCATGATTATTATGTATTTGGTGTACGTTTACAATTTTTCTAAAAGAGTTAGGGCTTTGCTGAACTACATCTCATGTTTTAATCTGCCATTTTATATATGAACACTGAAAGATTTTACGTTTAAGAATGTACTCCAATTTGAACATCGAAAAAAGCATATTGAGCAAAATGTAAGCTTCTATGAGATGTACCTAGTATGAAATTGATAATAGAAATTGTTGATTTCGAAAATTTAGACAATTTTGAAGTGTTTTATTTTCCTTTCGCTTAGAACTATTGCGTTGAGTTTTTCTATTTATCATGGACCATTATATAGTGATACGTAATTGAACATCTCTTTGTAATAATTATATACTTATATTCATTTTTGTTCATAGAATTCTACTTTAATGAAAAATATGTATTTTTCTTTGAGCGGGGGATATTATATACATTTGTAGAATTCATATTTACAACCCGGAAATTGTTCATTATTGGAAATGTATCGTGCGACAGCCAGTTTGAAACAAATATTTGTGACACTAATTTGCGAAACTCTATCACCTAATGAATTAGGGACCGCCCATTTAACTTGAAAGGGGGGAGGGGGTGGACTATGTTTTTTTTTTCGAAAAAAAATATTTTGATTTTGATTTTATGTGAAAAAAAATATTTTGGCAGGAAAAATGATGAAAAATATATTCTGAAGGAGACTTTCTGCCCCCCAAATAATAATGCTAATTTCGAAAAAAAATATTTTGTTGATACAAGTTAAAACAAAAAAAAATATTTTTCGCGCTTCACGCGAAAAAAAATGTATGTCCAGAAAAAAACCATACCCCTCTTTTAAGTTAAATGGTCAGTCCCTTAATGCAAATAGAACGAAGAAAAATCGGCGGGTAAAGATGAATGACGTTATATAGAGAGAAATACGACGCAACGTCATTTACCGCCAAAATATTATTTTGTGGTAAATTTTTGACAGTTTTTCTCAAATATCTTAAAAACTAGCACATGGACCCCCAATTTTCTCATTAGTTTTCAGAAGAAGGCCATCAAGAGAACCATTTGCCAAATTATGAAGGAAAAATCAATAGTCAATCTTTTTTTATATCTCGATTTCAATCCATGAATATAGCTATAATTTAGCATTACATATACAAAAACACCAAATATGGGATATATCGGATGTTGTCAATATATTTTGTCATAATCCCATTTAAAGGCGATGAAATGAGCATTACAGATAAAAAAAAACAGAACTAAAATAGCCAAAGTACTTCGAAAATTACAAACATTTAAAAATTCCCATAAAAAACGCAAATTATTGGGTTTTGCCCTAAAATTAGCCATTTTCAACGTAGTAAGTCATGAAGGTATGTTTTTCAACATTTGGAATCCTCATATAAAAATTTACATTATATTGGATTTTCGTGAAAAAATCAATATGGGATGTAAACTGTCGTATGCCCTTAAACCAGACACAACAGGAACGTCATAAAACAACCATCTAATATAAGTTATCATGCATTGAACCAACTAATATGATTATTTAGATAGTGTCGAAAATCGTTGAACGGCAAGCGACCTTCAGGTCGCGCCGTTCAACCATTTTCGACACTATCTAAATAATCATATTAGTTGGTTCAATGCATGATAACATTTTTGTGCAGTTATGCAAACCTGTTTGTGTTTAACTAAGAAAACGATAATTACAAAATGACCTACATTTAACTACACGATTATACACATAAACGCCATGCCGACTGACCGCGTACTCTGGACAATACACAGCCGATGATGTATTGATTTTTCATGTTGTATAAATCGTAATACATGGAGCGAAAACCTTTGAAAATGAATGCAAATAAAATATTTCATATAATTTATATGTTATTCCAAGTATAGATGTACTTCACATTTTAATTTTCAAGTTACTGTAAATATCAGGCTGAAATTAGTTTTACATTACGTGGAAGTAAACTATGTAAACTTTAATTACGATATGTTTATTTATCCATGCTTACTGCATGTTTGTGAATTTTGTCCTTATGTACAATTCTTATATGTACGCTTTTGAGTGACTTTGGTCTACATGTAGGTGAAACACTACATTATCATGATTATTGATTGTCATGTGTAGGGCGGACATGGTTATTTAGCAGGTGGTTAATCAGCCAATAGAATCCAAGTTTACATCCGCATAACCGCACAATCACAATTGGCCGACCCGAACATACCTGTATAGAGCCTGTATAGTATCTGACCAATCGCCAAAGAGAATTAACAATGACAAAATAAGTGTTGCGATGTGTTTATAAAATAGTCAANATCTTAAAAACTAGCACATGGACCCTCTACTTTGTCATTAGTTTTCAGAAGAAGGCCATCAAGAGAACCATTTGCCAAATTATGAAGGAAAAATCAATAGTCAAACTTTTTTATATCTCGATTTCAATCCATGAATACAGCTATGATTTAGCATTACATATACAAAAACACCAAATAAGAGATATATCGGATGTTGTTATTACATTTTGTCATAATTCCATTTATAGGCAATGAAATGAGCATTACAGATAAAAAAAAAAACAGAACTAAAATAGCCCAAGTACTTCGAAAATTACAAACATTTAAAAATTCCCATAAAAAACGCAAATTATTGGGTTTTGCCCTAAAATTAGCCATTTTCAACGTAGTAAGTCATGAAGGTATGTTTTTCTTTCCACATTTGGAATCCTCATATAAAAATTTACATTATATTGGATTTTCGTGAAAAAATCAATATGGGATGTAAACTGTCGTATGCCCTTAAACCAGACACAACAGGAACGTCATAAAACAACCATCTAATCACAATTGGCCGACCCAAACATACCTGTATAGAGCCTGTATAGTATCTGACCAATCGCCAAAGAGAATTAACAATGACAAAATAAGTGTTGCGATGTGTTCATAAAATAGTCAAGAGAGTGGTTAACCACCTAAATTGGACACAGTAAAAATTAAAAACAAATATAAAAAGACATCTGAATGTAAAAGATAAAAAAAGGGTAAAACAGCCCAATTGTCTTCCTCAAGGGTAAAGTAAAAAAAAAAGTAATAAAAAAAACCACGTGTAAACACGCTGGAAGAAATGGAGAAACTACAAATCTATATTGGATACTAAGATGTGCAGCGAGCCGAGACTTTTGATAAATCTAGCCAATCTTGAACACATTCACAAAAAGATGATTGAAATGATGGGGTCGTGAAACAAAATCGGTATTGACAGGAAATTTAGTGAAAAATGAGTATGAAAGACAAAAGATGAAAAGGCAAAATGTGGAAAAATGGACTAAAAATGAAGAAATCCATAATTAAAACAAATATGAAAATAAAGTGATATGACAAACTGATGTAGAACTATACATAACTAGTACGAAAGTTCCTGTATGTTCAAACCTCGAGGTCTGAAAGTTCCAAGAAGATAGATGGCTCTCAGTTCGAGTTCCTGTCTGTGTTTCATGGTTCCGTCGGTTTTCATAAGGACAGTCACCCGCATATCCGAGATGCTGTGATTAGCGAGTCGGAAGTGGTTACCGACTGGGAAGTCACTGTTGTTTCTAACGGAGCGCAGATATTCCGCAAAACGGTCGCCCAGTCGGCGACACGTTTCGCCAACATATAGTTTTCCACAGCTAATGCACTGAATCGCATAGATTACATTCTCGGTAATGCAGGTGAATCCGTTTTGGATGGTGAACACGTTATTGGGCCCCCGTACTTCAGTAGTTTCCCATGAAAGAGACAGGTATTACATCTGGACCTATTGCACTTTCTAGTTCCCCTGTAGTCAGCTTTAGAGATGTTTCTCTTGGATTCAAACGAGCTGCTGACTACATGTTGCCTCAAACTTTTACCTTTCCTAAATGCTGAAATAGGCGTGGATTCAAAGATCTCGGCCATTTCAGTGTCTGCAAGGACAATGGATTTGAAATTCTTCAAGAGGATGTTCCGGATGGCAACATTGTGCGGATGGTAGTCAAGCACCAGAGGAACACGATTACCATTTGTCTTGTTGACTTTATAAGGTCTCAGTGTATTGGTCCTGTTTTGTTTAGAGACTGAGTCCAGAGCCCTGTCAAGAACGGGTCTTGGGTACTGTCGTCTTGAAATCAGTATCATCACTGCAGAGGCGACGAAGCTCAAAAATCGAGACTTCGGGATGGCATTTTTGCAGGACGAGGGATGACATGAATTGTAGTTGAGGTAACAATGCGCATCAGTGGGTTTATAAAACACTGAAGTACTGATGGCATTGTCCTGAATTTGCAAGTTATATCGAGGAAAGAAAGCTCCGAATGTATATTTGATGGCGGGATGATAGGGGGATACGAAATCAATAAATGATTTCAATTCTTGCTCCGAATCTGTTGAAGCCCCAAAAACGTCATCAATATATTGCTTGTAAAGGTCCGGAATAGGTCCTTGGAACTCGGAGAACATTCTTTCCTTGAGATAACCTACAAACAAACGGGCAAAGCTAGGCCCCATCTTGGTTCCCATTGCAACCCCTCCAGTCTGGGAAAAGAAATCTCCGTTAAACTGGAAAGTGTTGAGATTAAGGACTAGCTCTGTAAGTCTCAATATGATGTCGGTACTGAAATATGGATTAGGACGCTTGTCGAGAAAAAAAAAAATTACTGCTAAAATGGCTTCGTTGTTAGGTATGCTGGTATAAAGAGCAGTAATGTCCATGGTAAAGATCCGAGTGTTTGTGCCAACCAAAGTGATGTCGTCCAAAATATTCAGGGCATGATTGGTATCTTTGATGAAAGAGGGCAGATTTTCAACTATGGGCATACAGATTTCATGCGAAAAACTTGAATATGCTCTGTTGGACAACTGCAGGCCGATACAATAGGTCTTCCTGGATTAGAAGGTTTATGAATTTTGGGTAACATATAAAGACGAGAAGTACGGGGTTGAAATACAATCATGCTTTGAGCTTCGCCAGGCAAAATTTCATTTTCAATTGCCTCGAGGACAGTACTTTTAACAAGTTTTTGATTTTCTTTAGTATTATTTTCGTGCAATTTGTTGTAGAATTTAGTGTCCGAAAGTTGTTTACGACCCTCTTCAGCATAAGCGTTGACATCCCAGGCGACAACGGCTCCGCCTTTGTCAGCGGGTTTAATCACAAAATCTGTCCTTTGTTTTAAACCCCGCAGTGCTGCCCGTTCGTCACTGGTCAAGTTATGCCTTTTTAGGGGTTTGGTTTTAAGTGATTGAATCTGTCCGAGGCAGGCAGTAAAATATGTGTTCAGTGTAGGAAACCAGGAAGCCTTAGGTGTAAATTTAGAAGGTTTATGGTTAAATTGTTGAAAAATTGTAGCACAATCGAGATTGTTTTGATCGTTCTCCAAATCTTTGTCAGACTTATTGGAGAAGGAGACGTCGGAAGAAAGATTGAACATCTGTGTCCTTTTGAAACCCATCAGCAGAACGAAATTCAATCCTTTTGAAAGGAGGCTTTTCTTGGCTTCCGTTAAAACTATAGAGGACTCTGGTACACAGCGGACAGTTTCTTCGACAATTGGAGTGTCAACTGTAGTGTTTACTAAGACTTGACGGCTGGTGTCCTGTGAAATAGAAAACTTATTCGACGGAGCCAGCGTATTTATTTTTTTTACTTTTGATGTCCTTAAGGTAATTGAATATATCTGCATTAAGTGTCTGAATAAATTGAATAATATGTTCGTCCAGATTTGAGTGACAAGAAGTGAAAAGTTTCTTTTTGTGAACTATTTTATTTTCCTTAAAACATAGAAGCCGATTTCGGATTGCTTGAATATTGACGCGAATTAAAGACTTAGAATATTGCTGGGAGATGCGTAAAATCTGATGATGGAAGTGTTCATGAGAGTTAACCCCAAACATAGGCTGATATGAATGAGAAAAGCCTTTTGGAATGATATTACGATTGAGACAGTAGCGGGAAAAGTTTAAGTGGCTAGAATATCGTGTTATACTGATAGTGGTTTTGTAAAGGGCTAGAGCAGGTTGCTTTACAATATCAGGAAAAGGAGAAATAAAATAAGAAAAACGTTTAAACAATTTGGATGGAAGGGATTTCAAAGAGGACATGGTCGCAACTGATAAGCTAAAAAACTATAATAAAAACAAAATAAGTGTTGCGAAGTGGTTATAAAATGTAAAAAACACAATAGTCTAGAGAGTGGTTAACCGCCTAAATTGGGCACAGTCAAAATTAAAACAAATATAAAAAGACATCTGAATTTAAAAGATAAAAAAGGGGTAAAACAGCCCAATATTTCGACATGTAATGTCTTCCTCAAGGGTAAAGTAAAAATAATAAAAAAAAAAACACGTGTAAACACGCTGGAAGAAATTGAGAAACTAAAAACCTATATTGGATAGGTGTGCAGCGAGCCGAGACATTTGATAAATCTAGCCAATCTTGAACACATTCACAAAAAGATGATTACTTCGTTCTTAACTTGTAGAATATTTGGAGACTCTTATTAACAATATGTTTCATCTGAAATATATACCAGATATAATAAAGAAAGGGATATTAACACCAGTTCCTAAGAAGAACAAAGATCTGACAAAAGGCCAACCAGTTATCGCGGTATAACTGTTATATCGATCATATGCAAAGTCATAGAAATGTGTATTAGAAACAGAATTGAAGAACTTCTAGATGCCCAACAAAATGAGCTACAAAAAGGTTTTACCAAGGCACATCTCCTCCTAACATTTGGCTTATTAGTCTCAGAAGCTTTTGACGAAGCAAAAGATAATAAAGAAAATCTCATTCTTATAACCCTGAATGCAGAAAAAGCTTTCGATGTAGTCGATCACACACATTTATTCTGGAAATTATTCCACCAAGGAATTACTGGAGATACATAGCTGTATAATAGAACTTCAACTCAAATTAAGTGTAATTGTGAAATTGCAGAACCTTTTTTAAACCTACAGTGAGTTAAACAAGGAGGAATCTTTTCGGCCAACTTTTATAAAGCATACAACAAGAATATATTTGACACCTTACAGCGCTCACATTTAGGTCACTCAATTGGTCCATACTACCTAGGAAGTCCCACATGTGCTGACGACATAATGTTATGCTGCAATTCAAAAAATATTGCTGCAGCCCAGCTAAAGATTATAGAAAAATGTACAGCTGAAGTCAAAATCAATAGTAAAAAAAACAGAGATCTTACAAACCCGTAAAGTTAAGAAAGAAATAATTTTGGAGTTGTTCGATGAACCAATATCTGAAAAACAAATAATCAAACATTTAGGAATAGAAAGAGATAAGCATAACAGACCTAACATTGAAGACAGAATTTCTATAGGCAGAGGAACATTGTACTCATTGATGGGAGCATGCTTGCATTAACCCGTTAGTATCTATAAAATTGTGGCGCTCCTATGTTATAAAAAGAATGCTGTATGGAATAGAAGTTCTGGATATTACAACAAGCGATTTACAAAAGTTAGAATGTTTTCAGAAAACAACTATGAAACGTTTCTTGTCTCTCCCTCAAAGGGTTGCTGATGCTGCTGTCTATGTTCTCCTAGGAGCGGAAACTATTGAACAGATAGTGCATAAAATGGCTATTGGTCTTTTTCTTCGAATAGTAAAAAACACTAATTCCATAGAATATAAATTAGCACTCCGACAATTAGCTCTAAAAACGGATGATTCCAATAGTTGGTTCATTAAAGTACATTATTATACCTCCTGTAAGAAAGTTCTTTTATAGTAAAACAGTTTTATTTTCGCATAGTTTTCAAAAGAAATAGCGTTGACTGCACTATAGCAATAGTAAGCACTGCTGTTGTGAAGACTATTGATTTCTACGTCAATTATCATCAATCATCACGTGCAGGAGGCAGAGTTTTGATCCGACCAACAAGTTGGTGGTACTTATCCGCGTGATCACCTGTGCAATTGATGTAATCAAGTTTCGAAGAGTGTCGTCTGCTACAGCGCTAAAATTTGTAATTTGTATTGGGGTGTTGGTTGGGGGGGTATTTTGACAGTATTTTGATTTTATTGGAAAGAAGAAGAAATGAAAAAACTAAGCTTCGTGCGTACAAACATGTAATTCATTCTCCCAAAACAGTTGATGAAAATAAAACAGTGGTATCTTACAACAGTCATCAGAACTGAGGAAAGATGACCCTTATACTGTTTTAGTATCGAAATACAAAATGTAATACTGTCTTGCTTTTTTTTAATTTCTGTTCATATTTGTTATCATTGTTTAAATGTATTGTTTAAAACCATTATGGGTTAAATAGTTTTAAATAAAGTTACTTTGTTTTGGCCTCTTAAAATATATTATTTCATTGCTAAAAATTAGTTTCCTTCATGTGTTGATGTAAAGGTGTAATGTGTATTTCGATCATTGACACGTGGAAATTGACATTGGAATCAGTTACCACAGATACAGTAAACGATTGACAGGATAGAAAACAGGTCAAAGGAAAATTTTCAAATTCAGCAGCTCAAAATATAGTCAACAGTCAGTATAATAATAATATTAATGTTGTGTTTTACATTGACTATGGAAAACACGACATTATTATATAAACATTTTCTGCACGTATATGAATTACCAACGGCATATGAGATCATATTGAACCCAAAATACAACTGGAAAAAATTACACATGAAAAGATCGACTCCTCATGGAAAGAAAAGTGGGCCGAGCAGGCAGAACTGAAATCATCTATACAGAACATGAACACCAAAAACTGGAATTTCAGAAAACCACATTTATGTTGGAGAAGTGTATCTGACCAAAAAGAGATGTTCAGAAAGCAATAATAAAGTCTAGATTATTAACAGGAACATACAAAACACAAAGTGTGTTACATAAATTTGATAGAAATAAAACAGAGCTGTGTCAACTATGTCTTGACGGAAAAGATAACTACCAATGTAAACAACTTGATACAATAAGGGACCGACCATTTAACTTGAAGGGGGGGCTATGGTTTTTTTCTAAAAAAATATTTTGGATCTGATTTTTAGTGAAAAAAATATTTTGGCTGCCAAAATGATGAAAAAAAATTTCTGAAGGTGGCTTTCTGCCCAAAAAAATAATGTTAATTTTGAAAAAAAATATTTTGTTGATACACGTGTAAAAAAAAAATTTCTGTCCAGAAAAAAAAAACCATACCCCCCCACTTCAGGTTAAATGGTCGGTCCCTAAGAGCATCTTACAAATCCAGATTTCTCAGATATATTGAAGACAATATTACGGTTACTACCAACATACTAAACTCAGATGAAATGCTACTGTTGGACTGTTCAACGCAGAACCTTATTCCAGCAACAAATATGACTGATCTAGAAAGACTAAGTAGAGATTGGATATATGCTCTCCACAGTAGACGTGCCTCGATGCTTCAATAGTATTATTCAAGTCAATGTTTCACTTCACTTTGAAGTAAACCATACGAACTGTATGTAGACATGTCAATATTCACAAGTAGCTATCGGTCATGTAGCAGGGCATAATGTCAAACATGTAAATATGTAAAAGGTATATATATATATATATTATATATAAAATCAGTAAACTTAAAATTTAGGACAAACTTCTTCCCAGTTCATCTCTACAAGGCATTTAAGCTTTTATAAAGCTTTTACCTTTCAAATTCATTTTTACTTTTTTGGTAAATATTTTTTTTTTTATTTTATGATCTTATCTTTATTTACCAAAAAATTTAAATACCACACCAGCCATATGCAGTGTACAAGCTTGTTATTTTACCTTTTAACTAATTATGTTTTAAATTTCAACTAATCGCGTTTTAATTTTAATTTTAATATTAAATGCCTACGTGTCACTACACGGTGACCCTTCATATAGGGTCGATATAGCATTACAGAACAGAACAGATTGAAATGATGGGGTCGTGAAACAATAATGGGTAGGGACAGGAAATTTAGTGAAAAATGAGTATGAAAGACAAAAGTTAAAAAGACAAAATGTGGAAAAATGGACCAAAAATGAAGAAATTCACAATTAAAACAAATATGAAAATAAAGTGATATGACAAACTGATATAGAACTATACATTACTGGTACGAAATTCCGTACGAGGTTCCGTTGGTTTTCATAAGGACAGTCACCCGCATATCCGAGATGCTGTGATTTCATGTCGAAATATTGGGCTGTTTTACCTCTTTTTTATCTTTTACATTCAGATGTCTTTTTATATTTGTTTTAATTTTGACTGTGCCCAATTTAGGTGGTTAACCACTCTCTTGACTATTGTATTTTTAGAATTAATAATGATCCGGCTAGAAAACAAAAGAGAAAATACTTACACGTGCAGAACTAATTGTTAATCAACCGATGCTTATTTTTATTAAATCGATATTCAAAATCAAGTTTAACCATTATAAATTATCAATAAAACGCAAAGTCACTTGAGTCCATTAAATAAAATTGATATTCAAAATCAAGTTTAACAATTATAAATCGTTAAGAAAAAAAACGACTGGTTATTTACGCAATATCTTGCGATTTGTTGGATACTGAGATCTGCTGGATTGTAAACTATAGATAAACGATTGATATTCAAAATCAAGTTTAACGATTATAAATTATCAACGATGCCTAAAGTCACTTGAGTCAATCACGACTGGTTATCCGCGTGGAACTATTTCATATACATGAAGGCCTTAGTGGAGAGAAGACTCCTCTGCATTAGGTCTGAAGCTTGTATCCGATGTCCGAAAAGTAGTTACAGAACTAATTTTTGAAAAATTGCAGAGAAGTTTCTACATTAAATACCATTAAATGCAGAAACAAAAAAAAACAAAAACAAAACAAAACAAAACAAAAAACCCAAAAAAAAAAACCCCAAAAAAAAAAAAAAAACTAAACAAAACAAAAAACAATACAAAACAAAAAAAAGAACTAGATTTGCAATTGCAAGCAATAGCTGATGTCGCCACTGACAGCCAATTCGATGATTCCAGCTTGTTCGCAGCATCAAAATCTACCTAGAAATCAAATTTCATTGAAATCGGACGAACTCGGTTGAAATTTGTACGTATTTTGGCGGCCATCTTGGAATAGACAGCCATGTTGAAAAAAA
>MJUU01060470.1:25450-38385 GCA_002080025.1 Modiolus philippinarum
ATCATGCTGAGACAATGATAAATCAGATACTAATGGCATCATGCTGAGACAATGATAAATCAGATACTGATGGCATCATGCTGAGATAATGATAAATTAGATACTGATGGCACCATGCTGAGACATGATAAATAAGATTCTGATGTCATTATGCTGAGACAATGATAAATCAGGTACTGATGGTATCATGCCGAGATAATAATAAAACAGATAGTGATGGCAGCATGCTGAGACAACTTTTGCTGTTGCTGAATGGAAGCCAGTTATACTCCCGCTAAATGAACCCTGAATCAATATTGCAAGTATAAATTTAAGTGTGTGTTGACACAATACAGTTGTGAATACAGTACAAATTAGGACACAATACAAATATGCACTATATGTTATACGGGAATCTTCACAGGGGATACGGGTTCATATTCCCTGTCTGTGTTTCATATCCCCTGAGCCGACAGGCGAAGGGGATATAGGGCACAGACAGGGAATATGAACCCGTATCCCCTGTGAAGCCCGAATAACTTTTATATTCTGCTAGAAGTGCTATAATTTTTCTTTTAAAAGCGTTTAAAAATTGTGATTTTGCTACCACAGGGATACGGTCTCATATCCCCTGTCAAGGTAACCAATCAAATTGCAGGATTTACCTGGATATTTCACTTCAGCAGAATATAATATGATATACCTCCCCCTTTTTCCAGAAAATATTCAAAGAGGAATTATCTCCCATTCAAAATTTAGGGCACCAACCATATAACTTCATGTACATCTTCAGTTAGTGTACCACAACTGTGTGACATTTCATCAAAATCCAAGTACCCGTTTAAGAGGACATGCACTGACAAGTTTCCTCCCCCCTTTTTTCCAGAAAATATCTAAAGATAAAATATTTCCCCTTCAAAATTTCAGGCAGCAACCAGTTAATTTCATGCACATCTTCAGGTGGTGTACTATAACTGTGTAACATTTCATCAGATTCCAAGCAGTGGTTTAGGAGAACATGCCCCGACAAGGATCATCCCCAACCCCTTTTCAAGAAAATGTTCAAAGACAAATTATCTCCTCTTCAAAATTTCAGGCAGCAACCATATTATTCCATGCACATCTTTAGGTAGTGTAACATTTCATCAAAATCCAAGCAGACAAGGTTCGCCCCCCCCCCCCTTTTCCAGAAAATATTCAAAGACAAATTATCTCCCCTTCAAAATTTAAGGCAGTAACCATATTACTTCATGCACAACTTCAGACAGTGTACTACAACTGTGTAACATTTCATCAAAATCCAAGCAGCCGATTATGAAAACATGCATTGACAAGGTAGATGGATGGACGGACTGGGTGATTCCAATATACCCAAACTTTGTTTGCAGGGTTGGGGGTGGGTTATAGACAATATCTTTCAAGACATACATCATAGAGAGTTAGTATGGTTTACATATGATAAACCACACCCACAAACAACACATAAATAAAATTGATGAATTTAAATTATGGGAATCAATCTTAACAAAGTTATTTGGGAGGAAATTTTTACAGATAAACTGCATATTTATGATCTAGAATTTAATCTAGGAATGCAGAACATTTGTTTTTATCAAAAATCTACTAATGAGTAATAAAACTGAACAACAAACCATACACATGTAATAATATTTATTTGTAAAAAACACTGATAATAAAACAATGGACTATTGCAAAATAAATTACATTTTTATGTACATGTGTATCACAGAAATAAATATATCAATTAAATACAATAATTATATGACGGGGAAACAGTGCCCTCATGACCCAAATTAGTACTAAAAATATCCTTTTATTGAATTCAATGTGAAAGATACAATGTATTTATTAAGGTTCATTCTTACTTAGTATGTAACCTCATTTTAGGATCAATTATAAGTACATAAAATATCTACTTAGCTTCATTTTATACAATATTTAAAATATTAATTTAAGTCAATAAGTATATAATTGTATATTTAAGTTCATCTTATTAAAAATATCTATGTAGGTTGATGAACTTCATTTAGGACAAAAAGTATCTATTTTGGTTCATTATATTTAAGGCTTTGATGTTACAGTAAAAATCTTGGCAAAAAACTGTAACACAGTTTACATTTATAACCTTATTAGCTTCATACTGTTTTAGGCTGTGCGAACTCTTTATACACACTCTCTTTAATATAGTAACTCATCTTTTAAGTCCATTTTATCCATATATTGTACAATTACCCTTGGTATATGGCGAATCCATGGCCAAAATTTTGCATGATTCAAATGGTGGAAATGTAATGAAGTAACAATGTCCAATTCTACACTGATGTCATATAAAAACTGTGCTGACTGATGACATGTTGACCACTAAGAAGAGCCTAATGTCATTTAAAAACTTATAACTGATGTTTGTTTTTAAATACTAAGAAAATGTTAATAGTTAGCACAGGTTTGATATGACATAAAGGATCTTCTTAGTATAAAAAAAAACAAACACCTTTTATAACAATTCTTAATCATAAGAACAAATCAATGTCATGTAAAATCTGTGCCAACTGATGGCTTTTTAAACGATAAGAAAATACTGATCTCATATAAAATCTGTGCTAACTATTTGCATACCAAATATGAGATCAATAAATGCAATGATTTAGAAAAAAGTGCAGAAAACTGATATTTTACTAAAACTTTCTAAGTCAAAGGCCCATAACACTGCCAAAATTCAGTAGACAGGAATCAAACTTGAACTTGAACTGTAACTCAAAGAGGCAGACTTGCATACAAAATATCTGATAAATATCTGCAATGGTTTAGAAAAAACATAGAAAGCAGCCACAGCCTTCTAAGCTCACCTCGTTGCACACGCCAGTAACCAGGAATGGACTATAATCATTCCATTAAACAGATTCAGTCATGCGTAAATTGTAGGTCAGAGACAGCATCCAAAGCATGCATTGTTGACATCCCAAAAAGCATCATGCATACCAGTATGGTTGATGTGCGCCATGTCAGTAAGCAGGAATGGACTTTAACCATTCTACCTAACCAAGTCGCTCATGCGTAAAATGTAGGTCAGAGACAGCATCCGAAGCATGCATTCCAGTCCTCATCCAAAAATGCATCATACATACCAATATAGTTGATGTGGGCCATGGCGCTAAGCGGGAATGGATTTAACCATTCTACCTAACCAAGTCGCTCATACGTAAAATGTAGGTCAGAGACAGCATCCAAAGCATGCACTGTTGTTGTCATCCAAAAACACATCATACATACCAATATGGTTGATGTGCTCCATGTCAGTAAGCAGGAATGGACTTTAACCATTCTACCTAACCGTAAAATGAAGGTCATAGATAGCATCCGAAGCATGCATTGTTATTGTCATCCCAAAACGCATCATACATACCAGTATGGTTGATGTGGGCCATTTCAGTAAGCGGGAATGGACTTTAACCATTCTACCTATGCTTATGCATATAATATAGGTCAGAGACAGCATCGGAAGCATGCATTCCAGTCCTCATCCCAAAATGCATCATATATACCAATATGGTTGATGTGGGCCATGTAAGTAAGCGGGAATGGACTTTAACCATTCTACGTAACCAAGTCGCTCATGCGTAAAATGTAGGTCAGAGTCAGCATCCGAAGCATGCATTCCAGTCGTCTTCCCAAAATGCATCAGGCAAACCAATATGGTTGATGTGGGGCATGTCAGTAAGCAAGTTGGACCTTAACCATTCTTCCTAACCGGACACAGACGCTAGGGGTATCACATAAGCCCCCCTCACTTCGTGAGGTGAGGTAAAAAGTGTGGAAAACTGAAGTAGAAATGATGGAATAACAATCAGAAAACAAACCTAAAGTCCCCTTCTGCTTTCAGGTTTAATTACAGATGAACATTGATGGCTCAAACACCCAAGGGACCATTGAAAACAGTTGGAGCCAATGGGGTGTTCCAGATATCGAGGGAAATTATGCTTAAACTTGAACAAAAGGACCACAATAATGGTTTGGGGCATCCATGGTATTATTGATGTTTGAGCTATAGAAGTTCCACCGTAGTTTTGTTTGAATTTTCATGGTTTCAGTCAACCACAAAATCAATAAAAATTGGAATCAAACAAATAATAGTGAAATAAAGAGTAATGATCAAGTAGAAAATTTATGAAAAAAAAAAATAACAACCATAGTCAATATTCAATGCACAAAGAAATTAGACATTTTTGTCCTATAAACTTACATACATGGATACTTGAAGTGTTGTATTATTTCTAGAATTAAGGTTGAACATGTTCAGTATCATTAATGTATGTAAATATCCAAAATCAAACTCTCAGCCATTCCTTTGGTATTCCAGGGAGCCCAACAAACTACTCTCAGTTATTCCTTGGGTATTCCAGGGAGCCCAACAAACTACTATGAACCATTCCTTGGGTATTCCAGGGAGCCAAACAAACTACTCTCAGCCATTCCTTTGGGTATTCCAGGGAGCCAAACAAACTACTCTAAACTATTCCTTAGGTATTCCAGGGAGCCCAACAAACTACTCTTAGCCATTCCTTGGGTATTCCATTAGCCCAACAAACTACTCTCAGCCATTCCTTGGATATTCCAGAGAGCCCAACAAACTACTCCCGGCCATTTATTGGGTATTTCAGGGAACCCAACAAACTACTCTAAGCCATTCCTTGGGTATTCCAAGGAGCCCAACAAACTACTCTCACCAATTCCTTGGGTATTCCAGGGAGCCAAAAAACTACTCTCAGCTATTCCTTGAGTATTCCAGGGAGCCCAACAAATTACTCTCAACCATTCCTTGGGTATTCCAGGTAGCCCAACAAACTACTCTCAGCCATTTATTGGGTCCAGGAAGCCCAACAAACTAATTTCAGCCACTCTTTGGGCATTCCAAAAAGCACCTAATTAAATTTATCCAAACTGCTTAAAACATCCCTTGTAACATCTGTATGACACCAACTACTTCCAGCAGGCAATTTGGTATTCCAGGAAACTACCTGTATGACACAACAACTTCTAGCAAGTTCTGAGGTATTCCAGAAAACACCTGTGTGGCACAGAAAACACCTGTGTGGCACAAACTACTTTTAAGACTGACATTTTGGGTATTCAAGGCAACACCTGTTTTACTTGAACTACTATCAACAGGTAAAGGAACACTTGTAGGAATACAGCAAGCTCTTGGGTATAATTCCATGGAACATCCATAAATACTACTTTCTGCAAACCAATAGGTATATTCCATGGAACACCTGTATACAACTACTTAGAGCAAGCACCTGGGTATTGTATCACTTAATTACTTTCAGGCATTACTTGAGTATTCCAGGAAATATCTATAAATTCCAACTACTTTTAGAAAATTCTTGGGTGTTTTCCAACTTAAGTTCCTGAGCGAAAAATACTTTCATAAGTTTCTTGTTTGTTTTGGAACTGAAGTTCCTGGCAGAAAATATAACAATAAGTATAAAATTACAGTAGAGTTTGTTTATAACGAAATCAGGCAATAAAAATCTCTGGTCCAGACACTTTTAAAACAACGTATTGTTGAAGGCTTATTTATTTTGTTATAACAAAATCAGATATAATGAAGAAAGAATGCTTAAGAATAGTTTACCTGTCTTCCGTTTTGCTCAAATTATCACACATTTCAATGGTAAAGTGCATCTGACACTTCCAAACTTTACTTTTGAAACTTTAAACATAAATAATATTTCACACTGACATTTACACAAAAAATTTATAAGACAATTTTTCTGAAGTTGGTAATTCTATATGGTTCCTCTTACAATGAACAATGCTTATAACAAAATAAAATTGGGAGTTCCCTGGAATTCGTTATAAATGAACTCTACTGTACCTACTGTTTAAATGAGATCTGTTAACATAGACTTTCTTCAAGGCACTATGTATTGTGGTAACTAAGTCTTCTGACACTTATGAAACAGTCTGTGTCAAAACAAAAGTCAACCTTCATAGCTTTTAGAGTTTTTGTGGCATTGGAAATTCACTTTATAAACACACCCTATCAAAACATGAATTTTGTCGCTTGTAGCATTTTTACTTGTCTGATTCTTCACCAAAATGTTTCAGCATTTTATTGGGACTTGCATGTAGTATACCAATAAAATTACGAATATGTGAAACTTAAACAAATGTTGCTTATGGATCATTTAAGGTTTGAAAATTTTCAGTAACTTTTTTCAACAACGATGTTTGAAAAAATAAATTCAACATTATAAAATTATACTTTGTGAGTGTTTATGGTCCTTCAACAAATAGTTCCTTAACTACAGATTAAATTATATAATGGAAAATATAGATAGATGTATATATATAAAAATAATACTGACTATAGTAAAAATAGAATACAATACTAATAACATCTAAAAATAGTAGTCAATCTAATATTAAAAATATGTACTATTAATCATAAGTAAAAAAATAAATAAAACTATGGAATGTCGGCACCATTTGACAAGTTAAAACTGATGATTGTACTTTTGTTTTGAAGAATTAACTCTACATCAATATAACAAGAGAATACAATACAAAGTGACTTCTGATATAGAAATTATTGTACTTAACATTGACATGGATTGTGTAAATTATTGTACTTAACTTAACAGTGACGTGGATTGTGTAAATTATTGTACTTAATAGTGACGTGAAAATTAATAGGTCATGTGACATCCAAAATTTGGCAAGATTTGCAACATAAATTGTGCAGTTCTGTTTTTAAAATACCTCATAAGCTCTGTTCAAACTATTTCAAATTCTTCAACTAGCATTTATAATTTACTTTTGCAAAGATAAATTTCAAAATGAAAAAAAAAGGATAAAATAAGTAAATAAGGGGAACAAAGAAATGAACCGTCATTATTTTGAATAAAAATGCATTTTTGTGATATCTGAATTTTAATCAACAATATTATAGTAAAATAATCTTGTTGTTTGTAGGTATACATATTTATTTTAAATATATTTGTGGATCATATAATAGTATGCTTATTAATTACAATTTTACATTTATTGGAAATGGACACAATTGATGATTCAGCCAATGAAGTTAGATTATTTACAGTCTGGGTCAATCAAAATAGTTTGGTGTACACACTTCCCACAATGCACTCATTAAAGAGTCAGCCAATGAGGATTCATTATTTACAGTCTAGGCCAATCCAAATAGCTTAGTGTACACTCTACCCGCAATGCACTCATTGACGCTTCAGCCAATGAGGATTCATTATTTACAGTCTGGGCCAATCAAAATAGCTTGGTGTACACTCTAACCAAAATACACTCATTAAAGATTTAGCCAATGAGGATTCATTTTTTACAGTCTAGGCCAATCCAAATAGCTTGGTGTACACTCTACCCACAATGCACTCATTGACGCTTCAGCTAATGAGGATTCATTATTTACAGTCTGGGCTAATCAAAATAGCTTGGTGTACACTCTAACCAAAATACACTCATTAAAGATTTAGCCAATGAGGATTCATTATTTACAGTCTGGGCTAATCCAAATAGCTTGGAGTACACTATACCCACAATGCACTTATTGATGATTCAGCCAATGAAGATTCATTATTTACAGTCTGGGTCAATCATAATAGTTTGGTGTACACACTTCCCACAATGCACTCATTAAAGAGTCAGCCAATGAGGATTCACTATTTACAGTCTGGGTCAATCAAAATAGTTTGGTGTACACACCTCCCACAATGCACTCATTTATGATTCAGACAATGAAAGTTCATTTTTTACAGTCTTATTTACAATAAAAAAAACTTTGTGTACACTATGTACTCATAATTTGATCAAAGGAACCATAAAAGTGCTGATATCTGTACTACAAAACTTGTTCTATGGTAAAACACTGTTATAAAAGGATGGATTATTAAGTATTAATTACACCATAGTAATTGTCTAATTTTGTGCCAACAATCCAATATTTACATATTCTACAAATTTCAATACAATATACCGATATTATCTAGTTCTGTTCCCAAGTTTTCACTAGCATCAATACAACATACAGATATTATTTAGTTGTGTTCCTAAGTTTTCACTAGTATCAATACAACATACAGATATTGTCTAGCTTGTGTTCCTAAGTTTTCACAAGTATTAATACAACATACAGATATCTTGTTTGTGTCCCTAAGTAAAATTAATCATTTTATCATTTGAAAAGAAAGCATTAAAAATATACTGAAAATAGTTTAAACAATTTTCAGTGGTGACTTAAGTTTTGAGGAGTCCATCATTTATTCTATATGATTTATGTAAAACAAAGTAAAAGACTAGTTGACACTTATGATAAAACAATAACAAAAGAACACATAATAACTCACAACCTACATCATATCATTACTCATAACCCATACCACATAATGGGTCATAGTACCTCACAACCCACAACATATCTTTACGGGGTCATACATACTACATATACTATAAAAGGGGGAATTTTTGCAGGGGTTTTATTTTCACTAATTTTATGACTGGTACATATTGGCCAAAATTTTCCCTTGCATTTAAAAATTTGTTTTCATTAGAATGTAACAAAATGTAAGTGAGAATCGCAGAAATAAAACCTCAGGAAAAGGCTAAGGAATCAAAATCACAAAAATTGAAACCATGTGAAAATAACCCCTATTATAGTATATGAAGCATATAAGTATTTAACAGAAACTAAAGGCTCAATGGGTTGAGCTTGTTCAGCTCATCTGAGTAAAATGAGATGGGAACAGTCGGAAATGACAGCTAATCCCCTTTCTTGTATCAATTAAATTTCAAAATTTCAAAATATTAATTCTCAATGATCATGATGTCTGAGTAAAGTAAATTATCCCCTGGAGCTAAAAGATTCTCCAAAATATAACCATCGACTAAAGATGACTGATTTACCACAAATAATATCTCAAATATGAACCTTAACACAAACTTTAATTGAGCCATTGAAGCATAAAATGTAGGTCAGAGTTACCCAATTATCATCTGAAGCAGCATCACTCTCCAAGACATATCCACTGACCAAATAAGATTTATGTGCCGCATGTCATTCTCAGATATGAACCTTAACACAAACTTTAACCTGAGGTGGGACAAAGGGACAGATGGACGGGATGCTATATCCCCTCCTGAACTCAGTTAGGCCAGGGGATAACTATAGTCTATACCAAAATCATCCATCAAATTGGGTTTTTCAAAGGTTCCATGATATGTTTCCAGCTTGTGGTTGTGGTAATGACTGGGTCAAAGGAAAGTATCTTTGTAAGGTACTTCCAGTATGTTATCCAAATACAGTTTCAACAGTTTCTTCAGAGATGAGAACAAAAATGACTTACAAATAGAGTTTGATGATCAATCTTGTTTTTGTTAGATCTAACTGAAATGAAGAATCACGTAAAAGACCTTCATACATCATTCCAGTGAGTCTTGTTGATCTTGCTTTAATAGTTTTAAGAGAAAATCAAAATATGATACCCCATAAGGTGAAATGCTAAACTGTTTACCTTGCTAGAAGCCTTGTTTTTTTTTAATCGATCCACACAAATTGATAACCTTCCATACATCATTCAAGTACAGCTACCTTAGATTAGCTTCAATAGATCAAAATGCTTTCCAATAGGATTCAATATTAAAGTATGTTTTGCAAGGGCATCCATGTTTTTCATTGGATCAGGAAGAAATTAGCAATATTTATAAAGGACCTTCACACATTATTCCTGTAAAGGTTTGGTTGAATTTGCTTCAGTTGTTTCAGAGCAGTTGACCAAAATATGATTTTCCAACAAGATCCATTACTTAACTTCAGCCATGTTTTCATTCGACACAAAGAAATTAAGCAATTCATGATGAATATCATGTTTTTTTCTTAGGGTTCAATGTCAAATTATGTATGCCCTGGTAGTCATCTCTTTTATGGGATCAAAATGAAATGAACTGTTTTTAAAAAGGACCTTTTACAAATCATTCCTGTAATATTTATTTGATTTTCTTTAAAGGCTTCTGAGGAGTTGATCAAAATATTGTTTATCCATAGGGAACAATGCTAAACTATTGGTATAAGTCGAGTTGCAGGCTATGTTTTTTTTGTAGGATATGATCGAAATGAGCATCATTTCTTAAGGACCTTCAATACATTATTCCAGCACAATTTGCTTCAATTGGCTCCAATAGTTTCAGAGCATATGACGAAAATGATGTTTTTCTCTTAGGGTTCAAGTTAAACTACGTTCCACACTGGTCTTCATGAATTTTATTGGATCAAAAGCAAATGAGAAATCTTTGTGAAGGACATTTAATACATCATTCTTGTAAAGTTCGGTTGATGTTTTCAGAAATGATCATGAAAATGTGAAAAGAAAATGGACGATGAAGAGATAGCAATGGGCAAGTTGCCATATCTATCAAAAGGCTGATAAAAGCCCATTTCATCAACTTTTGTGTGATTTGACTATATAATACAAACTTTTACATTTACATATCAACTTTTTGGTGACTTCATCACATAATGCATATATAACTCGACATTGATGGATTTTCTTTTGTGAAATTTGTCAGAAAAATATAAGGTGAAATAAAAGTGTGATTATATCACTAACATCATACTAAATGGGACATCTCTGAAAAGTAAAATAAACATCATAAAAATTCAGAAAATAAAATATATGGACAAATTCTACTAATTAAAACATATATATTGTTACTATATAGTGAGACTGTTTTATTAAAACATACATGGCACTAAGGGAGGTTTTTTTTAATTAACTGCTATGGGTGAAATTTAGGATTCAAAACATTGAGAATCTTGATTTGATTCTCTGATTTGTTACTCATATGGCCCTCCCTAAGTACCACGCATTTTATTGAACAGCCCTGAGTATCAATAGCATTTGATGTGAAGGCTTTATAATAAAAAAATAAAATATAGGATAAAAAATAAAACTGATTGTCTCAGCCTAAACAAGACTGATTAAATAAACATCATAAATAATTATAGACATATGACAGATGATCTGTAAAATACATAAACATACAATGGGAATATGAATATCATAGATGACCAGTAAATAGGATAAAAATGTCTTCTATTTTATACCATTAGAATCTGAATGTCTGTACATTCATTTCTATTTTTTTTTCAAAATGGGACAATATAAATGATTTTTATTATGCCCCCAATCAAAAAATGGGTCCATTTGAAGGTACTTCTCTAGAATAAGTAAGCAGTTTAGACCATTTTATATATTATGATATTTTGTTTTGTATATCATAAGAATGTTGGGGGAAAAGAATACCTTCTGTATCTAAAAGCAAGCTATTCCACTGATAAATAAGGTGTTTCAATATAGATCGTACACGTGGAAAATGTCTGTAGTTTACATCAATATAATGAAAAAGAAATCACCACATTACATAAAATAGACAAAAATTTCCCCTCCTCTGCTCAAAATTTATTACAATTTGAAACAGAGATATTCATCATAAATGTAAGAAGTCACTCAAAGAACAAGTCGTGAAAAAAATATTGACATATGTATTTTCACTGAATTCAAAGATACATGATCTATTATAAGAAAGACATAGTAACATATTTGTGATGATAAATGCATGCCTGGGGTTTAACAATAGCTCTCCGGACATTCGTCCTGGTGAGCTAAAAATAATCTGAATCTGAACATCAAATGATTACTCTGAAAATATGATGTCAAAAGTCTGTTGTTATTCTATATATGTATGAGATGTGTAGTAAATATCCCTTTTTTTTCTCCTTTTATTTGGACAATTTAGTGAAAAATGATAAACAAGTTCGAAATAAATGACATTTTAAATGTAAACATCATTAATATATAAAACAGTATGACCTATTTGTATAGTATAACCTGATATTTTGTGACCTATTATTGCTACTGTATTCAGTATTAATATAACATATTATTTATACAGTACAGAGTATGAATTATTATCCATACCAGATACAGTATGACCCAATACAGGACTTTTCAGTTATTTATACAGTATAGAGTATGTAAAAGATACATATACAGTATTACTTATTATCAATACACAAGACTTATCAAGATACACCAACATAGATAGAGTATGTAACAGATACATATACAGTATGACTTATTATCAATACAGGACTTTTCCATTATTTATACAGTATAGAGTATGTAACAGATACATATACAGTATGACTTATTATCAATACAAGACTTATCAAGATACACCAACATAGATTATCATTATTACAAGTAAACAGTAAAAATTACAAAACAACATATAATCTCTAAAATAATCTCTAACATAGAATAAACAACTAATCATGTCATGTTTTCAGCTTGTTAAACCTGCTGTCAAAAGTTGGGTATCATCGCCACGGAAACAACAAATCCCATAAAAAATGTAAACAGCATAAAAGGTGTAAAAATACTCCAGATTGGCCACAATCCAACTGTCACACTGAAAATACAAATTACAATAATGTAACTAGTATGAAAGGTGTAACAAGAGGCTCTCAAGAGCCTGTATCGCTCACCTGGTCCTTGATTAACATAGACATTTTATGTTAAAGAGCCAATATACATGTATATAATTAAACTATAGTTCCAATATGCCCAATTAGTTTAAGGGGAGAAGACCNCTGTAAGCGTTCCTTATGATGGGGTCCAATGTTAAACTGGTCCAATGTTAAACTATGTTCCCTGCTGGCAGCCATCTTGGATAAAGTGGGAACCTGAAAAAAAAAATTCTTTTCAGGGGTCCACATAAAGACTATTGTGGCCAAGTTTGGTGCCAATTGGCTCAGTAGTTTCAGAGTAGAAAATCTTTGAATGTGTTTTCCCATAGGGTCCAATGTTAAAACTATGTTTCCCGCTGGCGGCCATCTTGGATATCGC
>MJUU01060470.1:60123-73672 GCA_002080025.1 Modiolus philippinarum
TAGAAAAATTGCAATTTTGGCCCCTTTGACCCCTTGTAGCTCGGAAACGGTAAGAGCTACGCCAAATCCGTTGACATAACTCTGAAAGCTTAGATCAAGGGGAATCCAAAGAAAAAAATCCCATTGAAATCCGATGAAAAATATAAATTCCACATTATCTGCAAATTCGCAATGTCGGCCCCTTCGGCCCCTCGTAGCTGGGAAAGGAAACAAGTTATCAAAAATCTTATAGCTAAGTGCCATATTAATTTTTCACAAGGAATCCATTGAAAAAAACTGCATCAAAATCGGACTTAAAATAAAAAAAAAAAATTTTTTGAGATTAGCCCCTGTTGGGCCCATTTATCTCGTGAGTGGTACATGCTACATGAAATCTGTTGGCATACTCCAGATTGGAAATTTCCTCAGGAACACACTGAAACAAACCCCATCAAAATCCAATAAATAATAAAGATTCTACAGTAAAATATGTGAAAACACCCAATTTAACCCTTTTTTGGCCCCTAATTCTGAAATGGGCGGGGCCAATAACTAAAGGAAAAAAACGTTTCTCAAGAATGTTCTAAGAAACATCATACTAAGATTTGAAAACAATCCGTTCACTAGAACCAAAGTTATGCTGTCCACAGACACGAAAATACCTAATTTAACCCCTTTTTGGCCCCTTTTTTGCATCTTTTTCAAAAACGGGTTGGGCAGGGAACACGAAATTAAAACCCGGGCTTAAGCTTGTGCCAACAAACATCATGCTTAAAATTGGTAACAATCCGTTCACCAGAACCAAAGTTATGCTGTCCACAGACGCCGACGCCAGCGCCATACCATAACACGACCGCAAAATTTTTGCGGCCGTATAAAAAACAGGCAGGGCCACAATACCCAAAACCAATCCTAACCTTCCTTTTATGACAAGGAACATTATGTAAAAATTTCATAAGGATTGATCAACCAGAACTGAAGTTATCGCACAGAAACGAAGAGTCTACAGATGCCGACACCGCCAGTATAATACCAATATATGACCTCGAAATTTTTTTTTGCGGTCATATAAAAATATGATTTTCCAAAAGCATCAACTGTAAAACTATGTAATTGCTGGCAGCCATGTTTTATAGAAGCATAAAGAAATGAAAAATCTTTGTAAAAGACCTTCCATACACCATATCTGTAAAGTTTGGTTGAATTTTCTTCAGCTGTTCCAGAGGAGAAGATGAAAATGTGATTTTTTCTATAAGGTTCTATGTTAAAGCTATGTTCCGCTCTGGTGGTAATGTTTTCATCAGGTCAGAACAAACTGTACAGCATTTGTACAGAACCTTCCATACATCATTACTGTAGAGTATTACTTAATTAGCTTTAATAGTTCCAGAGGAAAAGATGAAAATGTGAATTTCGATAGAGATCTAGTCCTGTTAAGTTTGGTTGATTTTGCTTCATTGGTTTCAGAGGAGAAGTTGACAATGTGAAAAGTTGCTGGATGGACGGATAGACAGACGACTGATTGATGCCAAGTGATGGCAATATCTCACCCTTTGGGTCAGGTGAGCCAAAAATTTAGGAAAAAAAGCAAAACAATATATAAATAACAAAGGGGCACAAAGCTCAATTAAAACTTAATAGACTATCAAAAGTTAATAGTCCATTAAATTAGTAGGAAATGTTAAAGCTTAATAGACTATTAAATATTTAATAGTCTATTAACTTTTGTGCAACCCAGTCCTGAAGTTAATATAAGACTTCATTGCTTCAATTTGTACTTCAGGACTTAAGGATGTAGTAATGTGAGGTTTTTGAAATTTGTATAAGCTATTAAGATTTCTCAAGGTTTATCCATGATTCCTATGTCATATATTTTGCCCGATAACACCAAATTTTCTGTCATCAAAGGCTTCAGTAGCTCATTTAAGTACAGTAAGCAAAATTTCATAAGATTGTAAATTTTCCTCCCTTGTGAAAGTAATCAAAAATGTCTCCATGCTTAGGGAAAAGTTGAAGAGAGATTTTCCTCACCATTTTAAAAATGTGAAATATGTTGAAAACAAGGTCCATAACCTATTAATTTTTTTTGCTAAATTAGTTTATTTACCAATACTTTTTCCATTTAAAGTACAGTGAAACCTGACTAAACCTAAACCCTGTCTATACCAAACATAATGTGAACACCCTGTGTATCAAATTCTATATATACTAGCCACAAAAAGAAACGATACCTACTTTAAAAATATCATAATATAAATTTATGAACCAGTAGCCGAAAAAAATTATTGTACATTGAAAAAGAAGGTGCATGACAGCTAATATGCTGAAAAGAATTCTGAAAGATGTCGTCAAAAGTCACAAGGAGCTCATGAATAGACTCGTGTCAAATCTGTAAAGTCTGAATACGCGAAAATTACACGAACATGCATGTTTTGAGATTGGTTTGCATGCTCAAATCGGAGATGAGGAAGTTGAGAAAAATTTGATTGGCTGTATGTATCCTCAAGATGCAAACACGAAAGAAAATTTCAAAATATAAATGTTAAATCTGAAGTTCTTACGGCAACTTTTTCTGTAAACGCTGTTTTAAGCAACTTTTAAAGAAAAAATCGGATCTTTACAAAATTTTCGAAAGATTTATGAAATAAAGACACATAAGTGTATGCAAATGTCTCTGGAAAGGTCAAGCTATCAGTTGACAAATTGTCTTACTTTATACACTGTTGAAAATTTTTTGGAAAAAAAAATGGATTTTTTGCAAACATTTCAAAAAATTGAATTTTTAGCATTATGAAAGTTTTTTGAAACACGTTTTGTCTGCCACAGGTTCCAGATCAACATTAGACAATAATTTTGAACATTAATCCAAAATTTGAAGAAAAAAATGCATTTCTTGAAAAAACAGAAATCAAAATTTAGCGGCATCTAGTGACGTCACCATCCAAAATTTTTAAAAGTTTTTTTCAGAACAAAAAAATGCCAATACTTCTACCTTACTTGTATTGGATTTTTAATTGAAATAATTCTAAAATGGAAAAAGATAAATGAGAACGAAAAAGGTATCGTTTCTTTTTGAGGCTAGTAAAGCCTAGTATATTTTGATCCTGTGTAAACCAAACACCTGTCTAAACCGAACAAATTCTTCAGTCCTAGAGGGGTTCGGTTTAGACAGGTTTCACTGTATCAAAAAAATTTTTCTTAATTTCAACTTACTACATCCTTAATATTTAAGATTACAGATTTCAGCAAAGTAAATAAATTCAATCAAATGAACAGTACATAATGTACCTTGTGCGTAATTTGTCTAAAGCTATTTTCCTGTTTTGTATCTGTGATCTGCTTTCTTGACAAGTAGTAACTGTTCCTAAATTTAAATAAAATATCATTATACACTGATAACTTTATTTACATGAACACATTTACAATAAATGGTTATGGCAACACAATACACTAACAAAATATAACTACTCTACATAAGTATAACGAAGTGACAGTGGAAATGTATATTCAAAAAGAAATAATAATAATAATAATAAAATACAATGACATAAAAACAAAATCAAGTATCTCTAAGCAATGTGTTTCTAACCAACAAACACTCTTTCAAGTAATTCACTATAATTTTTAATATAATTGGAGAATTACTATTTAGGGTTGAGATAAGCAAGTTTTGTGATAAGAAGGGTAATTTATTGTTCAGAAGAACATAATTCAACTTTTTAACTAGGTTATCTCTCAAATTGTTATAGCTGGAATATTTCAAAAGAAAATGTAGTTCATCTTCTATATCTCCATTGTTGCAACACAGACATATTCTACTTTGTTTCTGTAGATTTAAGTATCACCCTCTTTCAACAGATAAAATATGGGCACTTATTCTCATTTTACACAATGTGGATCTATCACTTTTTGATTTACAGTGATCTACGTAAGAGTGTCTGGTGTTTGGTTTATACAGAATGCTGAAGAAATTATTTTTTTGCTTTCTTTAATTTCAGCCTCTTGCCTTTGAAAAGCTGTAACTTTAATTCTATCTTGAATACTCTTTAAATAGATCTTGATTTCAAAAGGTTTAAGGGTAAGAAAATGGTATCCAAGTTTTGAAATTATTTTTTTCATATTTATTATCCATGAATTGTTATTTTCAGTTGATTTGTATATTTTTAAAACTAAGGAGTTATTTGACTCTATTATATGTAGCCAATACTTTATTGCAGATAATTCTAGACATGCAGCATTGGATGCCTTGCAATGCACTCCTAGAATTTCCTCAATAAATTTAGAATGCAACTGTTCAAAGGGATCTGAATTTCTGTATTGTTTCCCTATTCCCCATACTTCACTACCATACAAAGCGACTGGTACAACCAGGGAATCAAATAATTTTTCTAAAAGCTTGCATGGGTTATCAAGTCCTATTGTTTTTTTAATTTTAAAAAGTGCTTTTATACCTTTATCTACAAGCAATGACTTGCAAAGGTTAAGATTTCCTGTGTACTGTAATGTCATGCCAAGATAACAATATGATTTGACAGCTTCCAGAAGTTCATTGTTATACTTAAAACATTTTTATGCGTTTTGCCAGATTATACATTATACATTATATACATTTAAAACAATTACAGCCTATCAAATTTCTTAATCAGGGTTAAATTAAATTAATCCATTGCTTTCAACATTCCTAACCCATCAAATTTCTTTATGAGTATCAAAATAAGTAATCTAAAAGCCAATGCTCACTAGTGATAACCTAACTGCCTTAAGTTTTAGCAGCTAATATGCTTTAACAGGACTGAAATCCTGTCATAAAGTATGATTATTTAAAGCTTGTGACAAAATTTGACAAAACATTATGATTTGTCATGCAAAAAGTGTCATAAAATTTACAAAGTCTTTAAGGGGAATGGCTACTCCATTTGAAAATTTAACATGATTTTTTTTGCTAGAAATTTAAGAAAGAAGTAATGTAAGAAGAAAAAATTGACAGGTTGATGATCTTGTTTTTGAGATATAGGAGATTAAAATTTGGTAGGAAACTTTAACTCCTCGGATTTTTCATAGGATTAACATTAGCAAGGTTTGACCATGAATGAGTATGACAGAATAAAATTTAAGGATTTTTTTTAAAGCTCATAAAGATGTATAAAATGAAATTATGGGAAAAAATTAGGGGTCAAAGGGCAAAAAATTATAATGCTTTTTAAATGGATAAAAGCCGAGGATTCAGAAAATCTGACAAAAATCCCAAAACATGAGGAGTGAACCTCATTAAATAGGAAGTAATATCCTGGCATGCGCAATATATTATGATCATACAAAGCTTGTAACAAATTTTCAGATGTGCAATAATTAGCACTGAAGAGAAAACTTTGACGAAAAATTACTGTATAATGCTTAATGTGTCGAAATTGACCATTAGTATGTCGGCAAACAGGACATAGATTATTAATGTTTTGCGAAAAATTCCAAAATCTGAAAGATTGAAAAAATTCCAAGGACTGTAACTCTGCAAAAATAATAATCATGTCAATGTACAAGAAGAGATACAAATTACTTCAGTTTTTTTTATACTCACCTGTAGGGACATGAGTTATTCTAACGGCACTATCAGTTGTATTAGCATGTTGTCCACCAGGACCGCTGGATTTAAATGTATCGATATGTAGATCTTTTGGGTCTATTGTTATATCAATCTATAAAAAAAAAAAATGAAATTTCAGCTTACAATTATTTTTTCCAAAGCACAAATATAAAATTGTGTCAGATCAAGTTATAACAAACTATACAGCCAACACCCAAAACATAAAGTCCAGGTCTTCACATGAATCATCACCAAGCTCACTGAGTAGATACTTCTGCAAAGAGACATGGACTATCTATGACTGTCCAACATATTAGGTGACCAAATGTGGACAAATGAATGGAAATGGAATCCTAGAGGAATATTTGCATGTGCATGTACAAATAAAGGGATATGAAGTAAATGTACATGGGACAAAATCAATATTAATACATGGTAAGATTAAGCAAATGGAGCAACGCTTTCATTGTTGTTCTTCATCTTGAAGTCACCATGAGGTCTTCATCAAACACACCAGGTATCCCGATAAAGATGCCATAGAGCATATTTCTCCGTGTGTGTTGTATCTTGTTTTTCCTTTGATGTTATGATAAAATTCACATGGAGCTCTGTTGATAAAATTCACACAGAGCAAACAGAGCTCCGTGTGATTTTTATCATAACATCAAAGGAAAAAAACAAGATATAACACACATGGAGAAATATGCTCAGTGGCATCTGTATCGGAATACCCAGTGTGAACAACCTACCTCATAGTAAGTTCAAGACGGCCCCTAGCACCAGTTTGATCAGAATTCGCTTGCTAAATACTGAACAATGCTACATCCATATATCCTGCTTGTCATAGATGCAAGGTCATAAAAAAGCATAATATATTGGGCAAGTACTCTTACAATCACTGTCATCCATTGCCCGACAAAAGGAACAACAGACAATACAACATATAAATGATCACAGGGCACTCATCATAGATTGTAAGAAAACTTGGCGAGTAAAATTTGGAGGTGTGGTCAATAGATGGCCAGAAAAATAGTCCGATTTTGATGCAAATATTAATATCACTTATCTTTTATTAAAAATCTGATTGTAGCTATGGAAACCAAACATTAAACATTCTCTATGGTGAGAAGACATAGTTTGATTGGTAAAGTGCCAAATTTTAACTTATGTCTATTGATATTATCTGAAATTATTTTTTTCATAGGTGGGTTATCAATTCTATTTTAAGAAATACATTTAATTTGATAGCTTCTTAAACTTAGATCTTCATTCTTTCAGAAGGACATTCTTTCAGAAGGAATAACTCTGTCACAGTTAATGTTGAACTTAAAAATGATCTTAATCAGAGAAAACTGAGATTAAATTAATCAAATTTTATGGTAATGACTAGGGATGTCAACAAGTACTCGAATAACTGAGTATCGCTCAGAAGGTACGAGTATCGAGTACCTAATTGGTACTCAAATACTTGGTATTAATACTGCCATTCTCTTTGTTAATACGACTGCCTCCGTTTTTCAGAGCATTGCGCTTTAAAACATAATAAACTCGTTACTGCCCCATAGATGGACACTATTAACTAAGATATACTGAACATCTAAGGAAGCGTGTAGTCAGTCTAGAGGGGGGTGACACTTTTTTGGGAAATGGGAAAAGGGGGTAAAAAATTTAGGGAAATTGGAAAACTGATGAAAAAAATTAGAGAAGTGGGAAATCACAAAAATGTGGGAAATGGGAAATTTAACTGCCGTAAAAAAATAATTAATGTTTAAAAAAATCAAAAGTGGTTGCTTTTTAAAGGTCTTTTATCACAAGATTAACTTCTTGGTTGTTCCAGTGGGTTCTTAGAATTTGGGTTGTAAAAGCTTCTATTTTCTGTTAAGCTTTTCCAGACATCAACTGAAGGAAATGAAATTATTCTGACAGAAAGAGCTATGAAAAAATTTGATAAACACACCAATGATGATAATGAAGGACGATGAACATGAGTATATTGTAACCATAATAAATCTTTCCAAATCATATGTTAGCAGTCAAAGGTGGAAGACTTCGTTCATATCAAAGATAAGAAAAAGAAGGGAAACGGGGAATGTGTCAAAGAGACAACGACCCTAAGGGGAGCAATAACAACTCAAAGCCACCATAAGATCTTCAATGAACGGTGAGGAAACCCCACATCCAACGGTAGGTTCATATCAAAGAGTCTATTTTGCTTGGTCACATTTTATTCACTATCATTGACTTGAGTGAGCACTGACATTAACCTATATAGTCATGTACAGCAGGGTAATTTTGATTTAAAATGGTTCAAACAGAGTATTAAACAAATAGTATGCGATGAATTCCAACAAAAATGGAGGTCAGATATAGAAAACTCATCTAAGGGCATTTGTTACAAATTATTTGAAGAAAATTAAGAATTTGAAAAGTATCTTGATTTATTATCAGATAAGAATAGGATTATACTATGTAGATTTAGAACTGGTGGTCATACATTACCAATAGAAACAGGTAGATGGCAAGGAACAGACAGAGCAGAGAGATTTTGAATTAATTGTAATTGTAACGAATTGATATGGATTACATTTGATATTCAATTTTATAAGTTTCCTAGAAAAAAAATATTACTTTAGCAGAGTTAATACTTTGAAGATTATGTCACTTTTTCAGTCAAAAAATTTACAAGTTTTGAAAAATCTTTGCAAAATTATCAAACATATAAATGCAGAGGTTCGTTCTCCTGGTTAATCTAAGCCTGATATCATTTATTATTTATACTTGTCATGCGAAATGTTTACATGTATGTTATTGTATGTATTGTCTTTCTTTGTACCATGTTTTAAAGATATAAAGAATCTGGACAATAGATGATCCCTACAAAATGTTGTTTTTTTAGGTCCTCGCTATATCGAAGATGGCCGCCATCGGGGAACATGATATTAACATTGGACCTTATGCGAAAACACATTTAAAGATCTTATCCTCTGAAATTGCTGAGTCAGTGGGAACCAAACTTGGTCATAATAGTCCTTGGGTGTTTTTAACACCCGCGCTATATCCAGAGTTGCCGCCATCGTGGAACATACTAGTAGTTTTAACATTGGACCTTATGGGAAAACGCATTCCAAGATCTCCTCATCTGAAACTGCTGAGCCGATTTGAACCAAAACTTGGCCACAATAGTCTTTAGATGGTCCCATGCAAAAAGGTGTTTTTTACATGTACATGTATGTCCGAGCTATATCCATGATAGATGCCAGCTGAAAACATGATTTAACATTGGATCCTCTATAAAAACACATTCAAAGATCTTCCCTGCACCTGCTTAGCCAATTGAAACCAAACTAGGCCACAATAGTCCTTTGATGATCCCCTGCAGAAGAGGGAACCAAAGTTGGACCCAACTGAAACATGTGAAAAGGTCTTGTCCTCTGAGAACACAGTAGGCAAATGTAACTTTAGTTTAATTTAGATCCTTTAGATTGTGTGTGTTAGCCAGAGTGAAGGTGAGCGATACAAGCTCTTGGGAGCCTCTTGTTTTCAATAATCTGCTCTAAAAGTATAATATCAAATTTGACCAAACTATACTGGAATAATATATGGAAGGTCCTTTACAAAGTATGCTTATTTATTTTGGATACGACAAAAATACATAACAAAAAAAGATGACCATAGTTTAACCTTACACCAAATGCTAAAAACAAACATTATTGCTGCTATGAAACGTTTCAAGTACATTTTACCAATCTGTACTGGAATGATATATGGATGGTTTCTTTACATTGATTGCTCATATGAGTCTTCCAGACAAAAAGACAAGGCTGACAGTATGGAATATTGATTTAACATTTTAGCATATGAGAAAATAATATTTTGATATTTCCTTTGAAAACTAACTGAAGCAAATGCAACCATAATTTACAAGAATAATGCATGGCAGCACCTTGATAACAAATATTCCATAGTGGTCCTGAACAGTGTGATGTCGACCGTAAAATTTGTGCATTGATGACTTCAAATTATTGGTAACATACCCTTGTTTAAGTAACCTATTTGTGAACGACCGGGCTCTTATCAAGGAAGTTATTGTGTGGAAACTTTAGTAGCAAATGAGTTTGGAGAAATAAGCTCCATATGCTGGTGCTATTCGAATGTTGCTGCAAAGGAAGGGGAAGTTGACTATTGGTAAAGTGAAGTAATCGCGTTAGTAATACGGCCTAGTTTTAAGTCTACATTTGTTGTCAATTTCCAGATGATGGTCAAGGGATAAGGCCGATGTGGAAGTGTTGTGGTATCTTTAATTTTGAGCTCTTTTGGTTAGACAAGTTCGGGGAAATCACCAAAGCTAGGATTGTTTAGTGACAAAGTATTAACTATATAACAGAGGCTAAAATAAAATGATTGGGCTTATTTGTTACCTTTAGTTTGAAAAAACCCTTCTATTTGTTCACCCTTTGTTAAGTGGAGAAACATAGCAGGTGAAAGAGATGCACAATTTCTGCCCATTGGAATTTCTTTAGTCTGTTAAAAACAGGTCCTCAAAACTCAGAAATACATTGTGGATTACATACTCTAACATTTAAACACTTCTTCCTCTGTATATTTTTCTCAAGTTCGTTGTTGTATTTCACACAGTATACTTGTTCTCTATCGATAGGAATGTACTTATATCTCTGTTCACTGTTCTTATGGGAGAAATCTATGAAGTAAATCTTTCAGCCAAGATTTCAGTTGTTCATGAAAAATGGTAGCATATAAGTGCAGAGAAGTCAAAAGTTTAAAAGCTGTTGCAGCATGAAAATGATCTAGAATTCAAGATGCCAAGTACATCTTTAGTTTTTCAACATTCACATTTCGTTAGTACCGCTTCTTGAAAAGCAAGTATCAAAATATATTTAAAGGCCCTCTTTTACAGTTGTCAAGATGGAGGTTAGCAGCTTAGAAATAGATTTTGTAGAACATTTTGCAGATCTAGTAATGTACCATTGTTGGTAAAGGTATTTTGTGTATATACAGTACAAAGAGTGGAGATTATTGCCTTCATCCTTGGCCGAAATCTCATGCAAAGGAAAGCAAAACAAATTTATGACTATGATATCTCCTCCATAGACAGCATAGGAATTGCCCTAAGAATTAGTTTTTTCGCTGTTTTTACAGATAAATATGATGTTATTATTGGCAGATGTGAATTGGGGTTCTCTTTTGATGGTTAACAGTAAAAATTTCAGTCATGTGATGTTAACTGTAGGACATTTCACTAATCACACTAGCATTTTTGGTGATTCACGGTAAAAATTTGATTGATAAAGACGTTAACGGTAGCAGGAATAGGGCGTTTCACAGTTAACGGTTAAGGGCATCAGTTCCCTCTTATGGGGCCTTATCTGCAGAAACAACTGGATATTCATCATGAATGGAGGACAAATATCTGGCAATATCAACATTTTTGAAAATTGATGTTGATGTAGTTCTCATTGACCTTTGTAGCTGATTTATTCGTTTTAGGATCATAGACCTCACAACCTTAATCCAATCAAAAGGAGAATCAAGGTCTTCATCTTACTCACGTTCAATCTGTTTTCTGGCATAGTCCTCCGCTGCATCCATAAGATGCTTAAAATTTTGTTCCCAGTTGATGTATTGTGGTGCACAGAATTTAGTTCCTTTTGTAAGGATATTTCCAATGATGGACGAACTTTTACTTTATGCTGGGAACATTTTGGCAAATAGAATTGTTAATGTTATTGGTGTTTCAAATATAAAAATGTGGGAAATGGGAATAGCCAAAAAAATGTGGGATTTGGGAAAAAGGGGCAAAAAAGTGTGGGAATTGGGAAAAAAGTGGAAAAAATCTGGGAATTGGGAAGACAGACCCCTGTGTCATCCCCCTCAGTCTATGCTATTTTAAAAAATTCAAAAGCAAATATCTCCCCAAATGTTAAATATCTTACAAGCCATTTCCATGTTAACAAAAATAAAAATCTGGAAAAGCAGAAAAAAAATTTTTCATCTTCAATTTCATTTTCTCACATTAAAATTGGTAAATAAAAAAATACCTTTTCACCCCAAAATGCAAAAATGATGAAAAACACTGAAAACTGAACCCTTTGTCGTAAAAAGTATAAGACATGGACAGAAAAAAACTCTGTTGGTAGCTGTAAATAAAACAAACAACTTTTAAACTATCAATTCTTAGCAGACTTTTCTTTTCGTACATATTAGAGCAAATTTAATGCTGTTGCTTTAAAATGAATTTTTATTTGACGAAAATCGACTTGCTTTATATCGACATTTGAAATTAAAATGATACATACGAGGAATGCATTTTGACATCCCTAGTAGTGACTAAACATGTTTTCCCTTTATGTTTAAATTTTAGCAGGAATGAAATTGATAAAGTTTAATCTCATAAGAATTTCAGTTCCAAAAAACTCTGAATTCTTCTTTTTTATTGAATTTGGTAAAGGTAACAAAATTCATAATAAACTGTTGAATTAATTTTGGCAACTGGTTGATTTCAAATTGTGTTTTTTGTTTTTTGTTTTGCTATCAGTGAGGTATTACCATCATTTCTAGATTATTTCTAATGAAAACTATATATAAAAGTATTACTACAGTTACAAAATTGGTTAACGTTGGAGATAAAATTTATCCTTTCAAGTCACTGGTTATCATTGTTCTTAAACTTAAGAAGTTCGAGCTTCAGCGAGCATTTCTATGTTTAAGCTTTGTTAAAGTAGAACTATGATAACCAATGACTTGCGAATGATTGAGTCTATTTATCTAATTCTGAAACTAATGTCATTTTCATGATATTTTTTTTAGTTTCTACCCCATATTATTGGCCTCTAAAATCTCTACTGTATAACAGTAACTGAATTTTACATTGTATAGATTTCGACAAAAACATAGCATTCATAGATGATTTAAGATAAACAGCAAATGTTTTGAGTAAATTCCTGATTCATGCCTGAAACAAGTGTGGATCATATTGCAAGGCAATACCAAGCTCCCCTATCGGTAGAGCAAGGCTTTGTTACACCAGCAAAAATAGTAAAAAGTTTTCTGAGTCAAAGGCCCATAACTCTGTCAAGAATCAGTGACCCAAACTTAACTCTTTCTTGATCTGTAATTGATTAAGGTCGACTCATATACCAAATATAAGATTAATACCAGCAATGGTTCAGAAAAAAGTACGGAAAACTGACATTTTACTAAAATTTTCTAAGTCAAAGGCCCATAACTCCTTCAAAAATCAGTGGACCAGAACCAAATTTAATCTTGTTCTGTAACTTATTGAGGTAGACTCACATACCAAATATTAGATAAATACCTGCAATGGTTTAGAAAAAAAATGTGAAAAACTGATGCGGGACTGATGGACAGATGGACAGATAGTCAGAAGCACGGACGGACTGAGTGCAAACCTAAAATCCCCTTTGGCTATCGCCGGTAGGGGACTAATAAATTTATTTAAGGTACATTTTGCTATTTGATGATAAGTTTTTGAACTTAAATATCCAATGGAATCAAGAGATCAATTTATGCACATAAACAAAATAAAGATATAAAGACATGTGAACTGTTAAAAGGGGTCAATTTAAAATCTATAAAACAATAAAGGGCTACACAGAGAGCAGCATGATATGACTGCAGCATGTCGTCCACTGAAACTTGAAAAAGTGTAATTTAAAGTGAGTACGGACATAGGAAAGAGCTTGACACAATAATCAGTTGGACGCAATAAGGAGATTGACCCAGTAATTAGCTGGACACAAACTAGGGAAAATAAAAATTAGCCCTTATGACTCCTTATGATTCCTCTTTGACCCTTTAAAGCTCAGAAATGGAAAGAGCTACGCCCAATCCATTGACATAATACTGAAAGCTTACATAAAGAGGAATCCAAAGAAAAAAATCCCATCGAAATCCGATGAAAAATAAAAATTTAAGGTTATCTGTAAATTTACGATTTTGGCCCCCTTCAGC
>MJUU01060470.1:79370-95205 GCA_002080025.1 Modiolus philippinarum
TGTCTCAGACACTTTCTCTGGACCCTTTGTTCAAACTTGAACACCATGGACGTCTCAGACACTTTCTCTGGACCCTTTGTTTGAACACAGTTAAACCTCGATAGCTTGAACACCTCTCTACCTCAAACCATTTTACTCAGTATTTGAGTTTTTCGAGCCATCCAAGTTTGACTGTACATGTATATATATATACAATGTATATGTAAGTTTTGAACATATATATTTTGTTTTGTTTTGTTTGTTTTGTGTTATGGGGGACTGGATAAACATTTGATGAGCCATGCTAAAAAATCGAAACTATGGAAAAAGAATTGGAAGACAAAACAAACCTGTTGCTTCATATTATCTATCTGTAACTGTATGTCTTTTACTTCTCCCTCTACTAGGGAGTCCATGTCTTCATCTTCTGTAGGATTACAAATAATCAGCATTAAACACAATAAATAATATACAATCATATACTGTATGTCTTTTACTTCTCCCTCTACTAGGGAGTCCATGTCATCATCTTCTGTAGAATTACAAATAATCAGCATTCAGCACAATAAATAATAAACAATCATATACTGTATGAGTTAGGAAATATCTAACGAGTATCTCCCTGTACCAAGTTAGTTATTTATGCAGAGATGCCAACCCCGTCTGATGAAAAATAGGAGTATTCACCGAGCAAAGCAGGGTCCTCTCAAGGCCAGGGGTCATGAGCTGCTCAAGGCTCAAAGAAGCTCTGGATATTCGAAACTTTTAGGCTTTGGTATCCAGTCATCACAATTCAGACAAGATCGGCCATTTTAATCATTATCTGATATCAGACAAACACTTTTTTACATGGAATATACAAGCGTGGAAGTGATCAATATTATAAAAATCCATCAATTTCAGTTCCTACAAACAAATGTTTCTCATTAGAGTTGCAATTTTAATGTCTGAAGCCTATGAAAAATGTCTATAGACAATCATACTACATAGGAATACTGTCAGAAATATAAAGCATATAATTTAGTTTCCTAATCAATAAAAACATGTATAATGCCTTTAGCTGTCACAAACAATACATAAAATATAATAACACAAATGTAACATAGATCTGCTTTAGCCAATTCTATTGTTTCTCTGAAGAATTTTTCTTATTCAAAGTAATGGTATTTGTGATAAAGAATAATGGTATTTGTGATAAAGTAATTCAATGTAATGCAGTATTTCACAAATAAGAGATGGAATAATCTGATAATAGAAAAAAAAAGCTTTATTAAAGGGAGATAAATCTACACATACAAGCTGTTTCCAAAGAAAAAACAGAAATTGGCATCACTGAAATAAATATACATTCAAAAAAAATCAAAACAAAGATACCAAGATTACAAAAAAGTGGATTTTCCACTTCTAAACCTAGAAAATTTTGTCTGCATTATAATAACATAAAAGCAAGGTAACACAGCTTATATGGCTTAAAGCCTTGTGTATTTCTGCTTATTTTTATGTCCGATTAGCAGCCTCTGTTTGTATATAATTTAGATTTTGTTTGTCAATGTTGTCTCAGCAACATTTGCCTCATATCTCCTCTTTCCTATTGCATTTTGTATATAACAAGATAAAAACTTCATTTCTATATTGTGATGTAAAAATATTTGTTTGTTACATGAAAATGACACTTAAATGCAAATAATATGCAAATCACAGTCAATACCTGCACCAAGTTGTTTTAGTTCTTCTATTTCTCTGTACTTTTCTTTCATCTCAATATATATATTGACTAACGGAGTGAGGAACAATTTCCGTGAATTTGTGTCCTTCGAACGATCTTTTGACCCTGTGATGTAGGAATCTATTATCTGATTATATTCTTCATTTAAACTCTCAAGATATCTCATCAACAACCCATCGTCTATCTTGTGACTGGACGCATAGTCTCGTCTTGATACAAATGTTTTCCTTTTAACATTGATTGGTCGACAAAAACTATGAAAGTTTCTAAGACTATTAATATTTTGTCCTATTACTAAATGTTTTGCTAGTATCCTAGAAGTACTTTGATACATTATGATTTTCTTGTATCGAACACATTGTAAATCGTCTAACTGGCCTAGCTTTATTTTCAGCTGATTATTTTTTATTTTATCACCATAGAAACTGTGTAGGTATCTACACCATGTCATTTTAAAGTTAGATTTTTGTAAACCTAGTACATTCAATCTGTTCTGAACACATTTGTCCATATGCAGTTTACAAATCAATGCCTGACTTCCCATCATTTACAAGACTGTGTTAACCATGTGAACTGTCAACAATTATCTTTTATTCATAAATACCACCATGTGTCTGAAAATATAAAGGTAGAATGAAAAGATAGTTAGTATCATTTCATCTATTCATTTTTGACAATTAAAAAACACAAATACTACCACAGACCCTGTGAGTTAAAAAGAAACATTCCTATAGCCAACTTAATCGGCTTGCTCTTTATATCTACAACCTTCTACAATACAGGTACATGTAAGTACTTATCAATCCTGCACACACCCCTATCATACCTGTTAACCCTCCCACATTGCGAGGGAGACTCCCACTAACTCATCAAATCTCCCACTTGATAAGGTTCTCCCTCTTGGGCTACCAAAATCCCCCACATTAGCAAAAAAATGCAATATTTTAAGAAAAAAATTGTTATTTTCACATAAAAATGTTTATTTTTCTGCTTTATATATACTGAAAACAGTAATTACTTACACAACATGACAAAAGAAGCCACTCAAAGTAGTTAATGATGTTGTTTTAGTTAATTAATCTATAATGGTATTGGCTAATAACTCATTTTTCTTTTAAAGTTATCTTTTTATCAAAAGAAGAATGACAAAAAATGCCTGCTTATGGTCGGCGCGCAAAATCTCCCACAAACAAAAACAATTATGAGGGAGATCTAGCTAGAGAAATATATCTATAGGGAAAAATATTTTAAGCCACCCGCTGTACCTAAAAAAACAGTAGAAATACACAAAATCTGGTGACGTACTTCCATAGAATTACAACAAAATGAACAAGAGGAATCCAAAGAAAAATCCCATCAAAATTCGATTTTACATATCTTGAAACAGGGATTTGTATAGTGAGAAGGATTTGAATCTCGCAGTGATTTTCTATTAATTGCATTATAAGCTTGGGCGTATGCGAGATTATAAAATATTACCCAGAATGCCTTGCACCCACGCTAATCTTGTTAAGTTTAATGGCGGAAAAGTGTCATCGCTTCGGAAAATAAATTATGTTCAAAAATGGATGACAGGAAACACCTACAATGGCTGAAAATTATAATTATATGCAACAATTTGCAAGGGAACTACACAAGAAAAACATGTATAAGACAAAAGACAAAAGTGGACAATTATAGGAACTTCGGACAGCTGGACTTGGTACCGGCACTAGCAAAAGCCAGCGATAGGGTTAAACCGGTTTTTGGGTACCCAAACCTCCCCTTTATCTGTCCCGTTTCCCTATAGTTTAAAACATACGAATAAACCCAATACAGGTAGACTACTAACTCCATGACCACAATCTTGAAAGGAAAGAAAAAGACAATACGTAATTTTGAAAGATGGGTCAAGGGGTGCTCGCAGCTAAACTTCTGGCTAGCTCAAGCAGCCTAGTCTGCTGGTAGAACACTGTCGCACTACAGAAGAAAAATCAAACTCAAAACTTCCCGAAGGGTTTGGTCAAGAATCATCATAAATTTCAGTAGACATCGGCAGTATCAGTGAGAGGCCAGTATGTGTGCAAATTTTTCAGGTCACTAGGTCTCAAAGCTAATTTAACGGATGCAAGCAGAATATCTTGCTGATATCCCCTATTACGTAAAGAATGTAAGTTACGTCCCAGCTTTTCTTGATTTTTAATCAATTTCAGGCATTTTTTAACAACATTTCCGTAAAATTGAGGACTAGAAATGCCCATAGTAATAAGCTGTTTACGAGTAATGCCATATTTAGATATAACATGTTCATATCTATTACAAAACTTCTTAAATGTATTCGAAATATTTTTTGTATGAAATCTGTAACCCTGTTGTAAAAGTTTGCCTGTGAAAGTACGGTTACATCCATTGAAATCATCAAGAGCAAACTCGTGCGAATCGTACCAGTTGAGAAATATACACCCCGTAGGATGGAGCAAGGGGAATGTCGCCATCAAGGAAAGGGAAATTAGTAATAGTGAAATCAAAATCATCCCTTTTATCATATATTTTGGTGTTGATTTTACCAGAGTCAATAATAATAGTCAGATCATTTGGAATCATTGTTAGCTTTATTTAATTTCAGTTGTTGTGGATAAATAATGTCTACATAAACTTAAAACTGGGGATTATCAATAGTAAGGATATCGTCAATATACCGGTACCTGCTTTTATCATTGAAAATAGAAATAAGTTTATCACTGTTAGGTATGGTTCCGTTTTGAAGTTTTTTCATGAAATCTTGTTCATAACAGAAAAGGAAAAGATCTGCAATGAGAGGTGCACAATTTGTACCCATGGGAATACCTATGACCATTTGATAAATAGTGTTGCCAAAACGAACAAAAATATTGTCCAGCAAAAGATTGAGTGCATTAATCATATCATTACATATCCAGAAACAATGATTATTATAGGTTATATTAGAGAAGAATCCTTGCTTTTTGTTAGAGCAAATGAACTGCAGACCAGAAAATTCAAAAGATCATTTAATATGTTGTCCCAACTTGGATTTAATCAAATTGGGTAGTATAAAGTGTAGAAAAATCATAACTGTAGATAGATGAGACTGGTCTTTGAATAGACTGTAGTTTATCTAAAACTTCAATAGAATTTTTTACACTCCAAAAGTACATGTAATTTACACCAGAGTTTTGATAAGTTTTTTCACAGTATTTAATAACCAACTCCTTAATACAAGTAAGTGAACTAGTTAAATGGATGGATAAATTGGTAGTAGAACACTTACTAGATGCTGAAATAAAACGATGTTTGAAGGGATTTTTGTGAAGCTTTGGAACCCAGTACATGGTAGGTAAGATGTTATCTTTAGGTGGAACTTTAAGCATTTCTGTATCCTTATAATGTTGTTTGGTTAAAGTTTTTTCGTCCCAACAGGTACGTTTGAAAGTGTCTGACTTGTCCAGTTTGTTTTGTTGGACATTGATGTAGTATTTCTTTTAGAAGCCTTGTCAACAGGTACAAACATATTTTTTACCAAGATCCTTCAGTTTTGCCTTAATTCTATTTACAGACAGCTTAGGAGGTGACTCAGCATAATTATCTTTATAAAAATTTATTTTGTTGGTGACCTTGGTAATAATTTTATCTTTAAACAAATTTAGAGCATGCTTGTATGCACTTTCTCGTTTGCACTATTTTTTACAATAATTGGTTACAGTGTCTTTAATTATATCAAAACATGCTTGCCAGTTTATTTTTGAAGGCGGGCGATATTTAGGCCCCTTTCTAAAGAATTGTCTGACTTCCTTATCTACAATGATGTTAAGATTCCCCGTAAATATATGTCCACAAGGGTCATAGCGATATGGTGACGTGGAACAGTCTCAGCTGCTAGGGTAGTTCTTCTCGAAATTAGCATCACAGGTAATAGAAGAGTAATTGAAAAAAAATGTTTCTAGTAGGTGTTTTTGATAAGAAAAGGAAATGACAGGCATGTCCTGGTTGTCAAAATAGACGGGTATAAGCTTTTGAATATCTGGGTCCCGAAAAATGCCTGCAATATCAATGAGGTCAATTCATTTATTAATGTATTTAATTTTCAAAAACTGTTTTACGTGCTCATCGGGTTTGTCGATTCTCGGATAAAGTTGATGAAAGCAGAAAGCATCAATAATTTTGGAACATTCATAGAGCGGACTATTAACAGACATATTATCACACTCCAAAGAGATTTTATACAGTTGTGGTACAGGAATTGAACAAAGTTTAGTGAACAAACCATGCCGCCCATTGTTTTTTAAAACTGTATATAGATCTTTTATATTTACTATGTTTTTACGTTTGCTTTTGATGTTATAATTCGCTCTTTGACCATGTGACCTGCAATGGCGTAATTTCGGAGAAAAAATTCCCATGATGTCAATAGAAGCGCACCAAGAAATGTTTCCCTGGCCCATGATGTTGTCATTTAACCCTAGTGAATAAGCCGTCTGAAGTTTTCTTATCCAAGATAGTTCATATTCTCTTCTAGATCTTACAAATTCTCTCTTTGATTGATCAGGGATTTTTCTATAAGTTCTAACGGTTGTATATTGATATATTTTTTATCATGATTATAGATAGCCTGTTTATGTGTTCAGGATGTTTATCCAACTACTGTGGAAGTACAATTGTTCGTGGGGTACCAATTTTCGTGGATTTCGTGGTTGTCTTAAACCACAAAATTTGATACCAAACGAAATACAAATCTCCGGTTGATTTTGACTGTCGAAAATCTTAAACCACGAATTTAAAAACCCATGAACTAATGACTTGTCTACAATCCACGAAAATTGGCATCCACGAATAAAGGTACTTTCACAGTATATTTTATACATACTTAGCGAAGAAAATATAGTAATGATACCAAGAGAATATTTTTTTTCTATGCAGATGGAATTATACGTGTTTCAACTCAGATCAACATTTCCACCCTCGCAACCATGTATTGTCAGTTTTCATCATATATTATTTATTTGAATCTCTTCCTTCAAAATCGACATTTATGTTCTAAAATGTGTTTTTTGATAATCAAGTATGTATGATTTAGTTGCTGAATAAGTAAAATGATATAATTTTTCTCACTTTGTGACAAATTTGACTTGTTTTGTTTGTGACCATTTCAAAATCAAGAGAGGTTACAGCGTGGTAGGACAATTAATTATTTTCCATAAAAGCCGAGACTGGGATATAAAAAGGTATAAAAACACTTTCTTTACTTGTTATGGTTTTGTCAATTTGTTGAAGAAATTTTAGTTTTGTTGAATAGTTATATCTGGCTTTAATTCGTTCCAAAATATAACGACCTGAAATACACGCCGAAAAGGATGCAACTTGATTTCACATAAATAAACATGAAATGAAAGCCTATATTTGGATTTGATATATGCAAAATCGACAAACCTATACATGAAATGTATCATATATATCGTGCCGTGTTTAAAAATAGAAAATAAAAGTTGGTTTTAAAGCAATATTTTTATGTGTTTGAAGCGAGTATAGCAATTTGTAGTGGCGAGTAAAACAAAATCTCACTACGGCAGATCTTACGAGACAATGCGAGATGTGAATCCTTCTCACTATGCAAATCCTTGCTTGAAAAGCTAGAATAGACGAATTTCCAATTTCTTTTTATGAATGAATTACCCCGATTGACCGGGGGTCAATCGGAGTAAATTGCATCACATAACATTGTGACATCCAAAAATCTATATCTATATATATTTCCGGGAAAGTTTACCAATAGGAGTTTCCGCGAAACCAATCAGTGACGTCACAAAATCTAATTTACATATGCAAATTAACATTTTTGGTTGGCAAAGCAGAAGAATTATCACAATATAGCATTGCAATAGAATTTTTAATCTTTGTTAACTTTTTTATTATATGCATGATTTTTGATCTGTAAAATACATGTTAAACATTGAGATATTCATATTTTTTCTACCGATTTACTTTTTAATAAAAATAGACAAATATTTTTTCATGTGAATTTCAAAAATGTTAAAGTTTCGAAAAATTATATGGTTTACAAAATACACTAGTTCTATATATTAAAAATAAAAAGCTGAAAATTTTTACATCCTGCAGAAGTGTAAACATTCCATAATTGTGATCAAAAAGAATTATCCATTTATCTTAAATAACAAATTCTCACCAGTTAATTGAAATTTACTTTTTTATGACCCTAATTAGTGACTACGATTTCTTGCCAACCAAAGGTAATTTTTCAAGCTTGTGACGTCACGGCGGAAACTCCTATTGGAAACTTGTCTATGCAATTTTGGTTCTTACAACTAACAAGACCCTTGGCTGTGGTCAGTTTTGGACCTTTAGTGTCGATATGTTATATGCAATCGATACAAAAGCAAAGGCAACTGATCGCCATAAAACAATACGATGTATGCACAACAAATGAGCTTAACCCTTTTCGTGCTATTTTGTTATATGGAAAATCAGCGGTTTGCATTTATTTGCAAATTTAAGCAAATGTAGCAACTGATTCTGAAGATGTTTATTTTTTACTATAGAACTAGTATAGGTGAGCACAGGTTGGGGTGGGTTGGGTGAAGAGGTGGGGGTGGGCAGACAGGGTTAAACCCAAAATATTGGTAACCACAGAGGAAAGTGCCATTTTTTGGCTTTTTTGGCCGCAAAATGGCCGACGATGACGTATCACAAATTTAAAGTATTTTCTGAAGATTTTGCACCTGGTGTGTAATTCCTACTTACATAGGATGAATAGTTGGGTATAAGCATGATCTGTGTGTTGGGTTACATTATTCGTGGGCCTCAAAATTGACATTTTTTCATGATTTTGCACTTTTAAACTGAAGTGGTGATGACTCATGCACCCTAGGGACTGGCACTTTTATCCTGCGATAGATATGACATCGTATTATCATTATAAACCAATCTAGAGTATTAGGTATGAAGTGTTGCATTCTGGTAGCCAAAAAATGGACCCCACCCCGTCCAAAATGTGCAAATATTTTGCACTTTTTAATGAAAAGCCGAAGTTTCCATGCTGAGATGACCTAGGATTGGCAAAATTGTAATTTCTTGGTATGTGATATTGTTGGAAATAGCTATTTCTATGTTTTGAGTGCAAAAAACTGTATCTGCATAGCTTTTGGGACCTGGAAGAGGTGTTTAACTGAAGTATGACTGCAACCCGTCCAAAGACGGGACCCGCATGGTAAGTGTTAAGGTGTAACACAACTAATTCGGGACCCAGTCAGGCACATATGTGAATATAGTCCTTATTTGAGACAACATAGTTCCAAAGAAGTGTTAATAGTGTCGTAGATTAAAACAGTTGACTAGTCATTATGAATTAAATTTAAAAAGCATTCAATAGAGATTCTTTTCAGCCTAAATTTATAACATTTCGTTGAAAATTAAAGATTTTATCAAAGTTGAAAGCGGAGGTATTTTTCCAGTGAAAACACAGACAGAAAGTACCTATCCCTAGGTTGTGACCTTCCGGGAACCAGTTTTTAGCTCACCTGGCCTAAAAGGCCACGTGAGCTTTTGCCATCACTTTGCGTCCGTCGTCTGTCAACAATTTAAAAAATCTTCTCCTCTGAAACTGCTGAGCAAATTGTAACCAAACTTGGCCTGAAGCATCACCAGGGTATGCAGTTTAAAAATTATGTTCAATTAGTCCGAAGACCAAACAACATGGCTGCAGTTACTAAAAATAGAACATAGGGGTAAATTGCTGTTTTTTGCAAATAACTCAAAAACTGTTACAGATAACAAAAATCTGACAGGAGCTAAAAATGTTCAGCATGTCAAGATTTACCTACCCTGAAATTTTGAAGATAATCCAAAAACCCTTCTAGGAGTTATTGCCCTTTTTTCACAGAATTTTCGAAATTTTCATATTTTTCATCTTTTATTTCCAAAACTATAGAAGATGAAGCTTAAGTGTAAATTGATAAAATGTTTGCAGTGCTGTGGCGACTTCAAAACTGATGTTGAAAATTATTGGTTGACTGCCATTTTCAAAATGGTCGCCAAAAAAAGCGGGAAAATTCAACATTTTCCAATTTCAATGAAATTTGGTTTCCAAGTGGATATTGATGTGGCTACTGGAAAACTGGTGTTGAAAATTGTTTGTTGACTGCCATTTTCATAATGGCCGCCAAAAAGGCAGGAAAATTCAACATTGTTCGATTTCAATAGAATTTGGTTTCCAAATAAATATTGATGTAACTTAAAGATATGGTGTTAAAAATGTTGTTGACTGCCATTTACCAAATGATTTCTCGACTTCAAAACTGCATGATGTCAAAGTGGTCCTTAGCAAGACAATTTTTGTCAAAAAGCCCAACAAAGAAGTACAGTAAAACATTATCACTTATTGTACAGCTCACATGGAAAACGCAAAATCCTTGTTGTCATCACGGACAAATTTTGCCAAACGTGGAATTCCTCCACGATCTTGAATGTGGACAACATATTTGTGAACGTGGACAAAATATCTACCTGTGTGGACCCCTCGTGACATCGTGTTGAACGTGGAATCATCGCGGGTCAGCATCTAGAAATCATTGTGTTGTCATGAAAAGTATAATTGAAAAGATTGAGCTTTAATGTCAACAAATGACCAATTTCCCAAAAATTATCATAATCAGAAAGTTTGACAGGTTGAAGTTATATATAAATATAATTTTCTTTGACAACAAATGTTCCCATGCAGACCGTCATCGTTATTTTAGAATTACGATATTTGCAAGCCTAAAGTTTTTTGTTTGTCTCGTTGCCGTGAAAATAGGCATGAATATTCTGTCCAATCACTGTTCTTTCAAATAATTTCAAGTGGAAATTTGCGTAGATGGAAATAAAAATAAAATATTCAGTGTCAACAACAAGAATCCCTCGGCGTCCTATAGTTGCATAATTGTCAATTGTCAGGTCTCAGCTTTATAACTTTTATCAAAACATTCTGTCAAAAATTGTTGTCTATCAAATCTTTATCATAAATAGCTTAAAATTTAAAATAAAGCCTGGATATAGCACATTAAGCAGGAGTGCTTACGGAAGCCATTAGATTTTATATATAGCAGATACGAACTAGGTAATTTTCTAAAAATAGAACAAAACCGACCAATGAAAAAAATCAATATCTCAGGTAATATGAATACAAATTAGGTAGGGGCGCTTATTCAACAATTACTTTTGAAAACAAATACATATCTAGGAATGTTGAATGTTTTATTTATTTTTAACATGCATTTGGTTTCGGTTGATGAACTACGATACAACTGGGACAAATAATGGAATATGTGTTAGTTCCATGATGTAAATATTCCTCGGTTTGTATGCAGTAAGGGGTGTAACCTATTCAAGTTATCAAATGAGGTACTTTTGTGTAACTGAATTGAGTGATCATGTATTTTCAGCAATAACTTATTTAAGTTATCAAGTGTTGATTTCTTGAAAATGTCCAACTTAGATTACAAATTTCTTTATGATAAAGATTTTTCTCAAACAAACAATAGTTTTTCCCGTATGGATTAGAATCTTAACTGTGTAATTACCCAACAATTATAAATGCGCAAAGAGAGGAAATACATGCGCCAACCCCCATAAAGATTGGACCCTTGGGAAATTAAATCTCAATTATCTTTGAAATGGTTCATCAAAATCAATTAAACAGGCCATCATTAGATTGAGGTCAATTTGAACTACTTAATACATGTGTAATAATAAACTTAATTGTGACCAATTAGTAAGAATTCCAACAAAACTGAATATAATGTAAAAAAAACTTCAATAACTGAATGAAGTTATCAGCAGAGTAATGTCCCTTGATTAACAAAACAGTAACTCATATACATGGGTTGCGCATCGTTTCAAATCCGGATTTGACTCGTCATTTAGACGAGGTCATCTGGGGTCAATCGGAGCAAAAATGACATCATCCAACGTTGGAGCAAGGGACAGATATTTTCTAGCAACGAATGGTACGTTGTTATTCAACATACGGGTAAAAAATCGTTTTCAACTAACAAAGAAATCCACGAGGAACATTTCCAACCCACAAAAAACGAAACTGGAATGGAAATGAAGAAATTACTATCTTCGTCTATCAGCATCTTGGAACCAGTTTTGTACCAGATTACTCCTTGTTTGGCTAAAATAATGAGGGATCCCGCAAATGCGCAATCGGTGTATAGGTTATTGCTTCATAACTGGTATAAGTTATTTAAAGAAAGTCAGTAATTCATAGTAACTCATTTAAGTGATTTTGGTGATAACTTATTTAAGTTGCACCCCTGACTGGTATGTTTGCAACGTTACCGAAATCAAACATGTTAGTCCAAGGATGTAAATATTTCTCGATTTTCATGTTTGCAATGAAATCAAACATATGTACATCTAAAATTTCCTCGGTGTGGCCGCGATGGTTCCACCAGGATTCTGTTTTCAAAAATTTGTACACGTTGGGTCACATAATTTAAGGTGGACACCCGCGATCGTCCACCCTGCTACACGGACTTAGCTAATCATTCCACGTCGCGAAAATCCACCCAAAAACAAGGACTTTGCGTTCATCCGTGTGAGCTGTACAGTAAAATAGAGTCCAAGTTAATGGTGGTGTTTGCTCTACCAAAGTTTGAGAGACTGAAGTTCAACTGTATAATTTACAATGTTGATTGTGGCAACTGAAAGCCAGGTGAGCGAAATAGGCTCCAGGGAGACTCTGGTTTCTTATATTACAGTTAAGGTCAGTTGATTTTTTCACGAGGGTCTACCGAAAGATGTGTCTTTCAGATGAGACATGTGTCATTTTGTTTGAACTTCAGATACAAATTCTACAAGCGCAGAAACACGTGCAATTTAACATGGGAGGCAATGGGAGACGGAACTAGTTGTGTTACACCTTAAATCAACTTGATCCTAAAAATCATTCATGTTGTCACCTATGGGGGCTGACATCTTGAATTTTATAATTTTAAAATTTTCTAAACGAACGAATACTAAGATTCCAAGTAGAAAAATTGATAAAATCACAGAAATGAAATAATTTGGGAGAAAAAATATAAATTCTTATAACTAAATATAATTAATTCTCTTCTTTGTATTTTGACCCAGGGATTTTGACAGCCTATTTTGAAATGATTAAAGGTGCAGTCATGTAAAATTCGTTTTGTTAGAATTCAAGATCCATTTCATAAAAAATGGCTTCACAAACAACAGAAACACAAGTGCCGGTGGAAGAAAGCGATCAGTTAATCATAAAACCTTTGTTAGTAAAACATTCCCCACATATTTAATACGCAAAGTTGGGTAAACATTGTAATTGACAAATGAGAGTGCCTCTCTATTGAAAGGCATTATACTATTTTTTAAATTTAAAGCAATATTTCTAGTGTTTTGTTTCACAAAATAATAACAAGTGATATAACTTAACACGAATAATATCAGATAACAATAACGCAAAGTAACAATAAGGATAGAAATTATTGTTACTTCATTTAAAACAGGTCTGCATCTGGTGAAGGTTCCATAATTAGTATCCGTTCTGGTCTCAAGAAACAATAATTATCTTTATTAGGATTACTTTTTCAGGTAATTGTAGCCAGTACCTTTATTTAAATCCATGGACAATTTTTTCAATAGATAGCTGTAAAGTGAATGCATATCAAACATCCCACCATAGATTTTAAAATGCCAACTGGATTGTATACGAGCCGCATATCATAACATAAGTCCTTGTTTCAAAATAGCTTTCTTATGATTTAAACTTTAATGTACTGGTGTAACATTAAATAGTGTCCGCCGTGAAATACTGTCCAGCTTTACAATTGTCACCTATGATAAAGTCCAAGGACAGAATGCATCGATGATCATGAAATATTGTCCTCTTGCATTTTCCAATGAAATATACAAGAGGAAGGACACTATTTCACGGGACACTATAAATTATAGTTCTGGGATATTGTCATTGGCCTAGTCTGTCTGTCACAAATCCTTGCGACGCGAACTCCTCCCACATTTTTTGATTTTAGGGTTTTAATTTTGTTATAGAACTGTTGCATATATGCTGCAGATGTGCAATAAGCTTTCGGATTTTTGATATTGGTCTTGGTGCAAACAAGAGGCCCCAAGATGTCCATTTTGACACATGTGGCATGCTACGCAAACTCCTCCTACATTTTTAGCTCACCTGACCCAAAGGGTCAGTGTGACCTATTGCTATCACTTGGCATCCGTTGTCCGTCCATCCGTCCGTTAAACTTTTCACATTTTCATCTTTTCCTCTGAAACTACTGAAGCAAATTTAACCAAACTTTATAGGAATGATGTACTAAAGGTCCTTAACAACAATTGCTCATTTTGATCCAATCCGACAAAAAACATGGCCACCAGCACGGAACATGGTTTAACATTGGACCCTATGGGAAAATCACATTTTCATCTTCTCCTCTGAAACTACTGAAGCAAATTTAACCAAACTTTATTGGAATGATGTACTAAAGGTCCTTTACAAAGATTGCTCATTTCGTTCCGATCCGACAAAGAACATGGCTGCCAGCNCGGAACTTAGGTTTAACATTGGACCCTATGGGAAAAATCACATTTTCATCTTCTGCTCTGAAACCACTGAAGCAAATTCAACCAAACTTTACAGGAATGATGTACTAAAGATCCGTAACAACAATTGCTCATTTTGTTCTGATCTGACAAAAAACATGGCCGCCAGCACGGAACATGGTTTAACACTTGACCCTATGGGAAAATCACATTTTATCTTCTCCTCTGAAACTACTGAGGCAAATTTAACGAAACTTTACACGAATGATGTACTAAAGGTCCTGTACAAAGATTGCTCATTTTGTTCCGATCTGACAAAAAACATGGCCACCAGCACGGAACTTAGGTTTAACATTGGACCCTATGGGAAAAATCACATTTTCATCTTCTGCTCTGAAACAAGTGAAGCAAATTCAACCAAACTTTACAGGAATGATGTATTAAAGGTCCTTAACAACAATTGCTCATTTTGTGCCGATCTGACAAAAACATGGCCGCCAGCATGGAACATGGTTTAACATTGGACCCTATGGGAAAATCTTATTTTCATCTTCTCCTCTGAAACTACTGAAGCAAATTTAACCAAACTTTATTGAAATAATGTACTGAAGGTCCTTTACAAAGATTGCTCATTTCGTTCCGATCCGACAAAGAACATGGCTGCCAGCGCCAAACTTAGGTTTAACATTGGACCCTATGGGAAAAATCACATTTTCATCTTCTGCTCTGAAACCACTGAAGCAAATTCAACCAAACTTTACAGGAATGATGTACTAAAGGTCTGTAACAACAATTGCTCATTTTGTTCCGATCTGACAAAAATGTGGCTGCCAGCACAGAACATGGCTTAACATTGGACCCTATGGGAAAATCTTATTTTCATCTTCTCCTCTGAAACTACTGAAGCAAATATAACCAAACTTTACAGGAATGATTTATGGAAGGCCCTTTACAAAGATTGCTCATTTCATTCCAATCTGACAAAAAAACATGGCCACCACCGTGGAACTTAGGTTTTACATTGGACCCTATTGGAAAAAATCACATTTTCATCTTCTGCTCTGAAAACACTTTAGCAAAGTCAACCATACTTTACAGGAATGATGTACTAAAGGTCCTGTACAAAGATTGCTAATTTTGTTTCAATTCGACTAAAATCATGGCCGCCTGTGGGGAACTTACTTTGGACCCTATGGGAAAAGTCACATTTTAATCTTCTCCTCTGAAACTGCTGAAGCAAATTCAACCAAACTTTACAGGAATTATGTATGGAAGGTCATTAACATAGATTGCACATTTAGTTACAATGGTATAGAAAACATTGCCACCAGCAGGGAACATAGTTATGGAAAAGTCTCCTATGAAACCAGTGAAGCAAATTCAAGAAAACTTTACAAGAATGGTGTACAGAAGGTATTTTATTAAAAATGCTCATTTCATTTCAATCTAACAAAAAACAAGGCCTCCAGTGCAGAACATAGTTTAACATTATAGCCAGGTACATGTATGTGAAAACCATACTTTTCATTATTTTCTCTGAAACTATTAAAGCAAATTTAA
>MJUU01060471.1:0-14365 GCA_002080025.1 Modiolus philippinarum
CCAGTAGGATCTTAATATGAAAGCCAAACTTAGCTAAGGACAGAGCTAGGCAAGAGGGAGATACTCCTTAGGTTTAACACAATATTCTTAAATTTGTTCAAAGTTAAAAAAAATCGTTTTTTTCTGGCCAGCACCGAAGTACTGGCTACTGGGTTTGTAAATGCCCTCGGGGACTAACAGTCCACCAGCAGTGGCGGGCGCATTTCATTTGGGCGCATTTTAAAAAGTAGGGGTATTTCATTTGGGCACAGGTAAAGTATTTCAAATGGGCGCATATTCCACACAGGTAAATAGTACAGGTAAGTAATATAGGGTTATTGCATGAATATTGGGGAATATTGTCCCGAGTAGAATTTTATATTGCACGAGCTTGCGAGTGCAATGTATATACTACGAGGGATAATATTCCCCAACAATCGTGCAATAAACCTTTTATTGTATAGCAAAGCAATAAATCCTGTAAGTAATGTGCTTTAGTTGTCAATGACGTCATGAAATTAAGTCATATTTGCACTAGTGCAATATGGAAATTTATTGCACGCTTGCGTTTGGTTGCTTTCTTAGGGAAATATTATGCTGCTATACAATAATATATGTTACAGGTAATTATATTATATATTTACATAAAATACATGCATTGATCTTTGACCATAAATAAGAATAACCATGGCTTTTGAGAGTTAACATATTTAATCAAACGGGCACTTGTTAGAGTTTTGTTTAAATATGTAGAGTTCAAATTACCGACAGAATGTGCAACAGTGAGGAATTTATGAGACTTCAATATTTGCACATATTCCGCTTGAACAGACCTTTGAACTTGTATATAGAGATTCATTTTAACCTTTTTAGCCAATGCTACTATATAAAAACATCTTGATATTTTAATTGCATTGACATCGCAGTGGTAAATAAATACATTACATTATCCTGATTACTGTCCCTACTTCAACCTCCCGTTGGTGAACGGGGGGAAATGTTTTGTCTGGCTAACTAATGAAGGCACTGTATATATTTGCATTGTCTATTTTCCCATCATTTAAACCATTTTTTTATTCAATAACCTATTGTTGTTACATTATTATACTTCACATCAACAGGTATAATACAGGTAAATTAATTATGCGCCGAAATGAAAGATTTTTATTAGCGCCCAAATGAAGTAATTTTTTGCGCCCATTTGAAATAATTTTTGCGCCCAAATAAAATGATAAAGCGCCCAAATGAAATGCGCCGGCAGTGGCATCGGCCAAGTGGTAACAAATAACAAAAATACCGATATACTGTGAATTCAGTTTTTGCATTTGCGCATGAAATAATTTATTTGAACCAAAATAGAACTTGCATATTTCAAAAACAGATGCAACATCAGATGCCCCTTCAGAGTAAGCATCTGCTGTCACATGTGTGACTCATAATGACGCTTACGTGCTACTTGCCAGTACTAAAGAACAGAAATATTGAAGTAGTGGAAGGCTGTCAAAACATAGCCGTCCCATCACTTCCTTGACATTCTATAATATTGGTGTTGTCATAAAGGTCGCAAATATTAGTGTTACATGTATAAATTTCAACAGCAATTTATCTTTGATGGTGAATGAAAGGATATGGAGTAAATGCACATTTTGAGACTTCCAGAAAATTTTAGAAACTAGGAATCAAGTATTCTGATAATTCAATTTGTGAAAATGTTTGCTGCAATAAAAAATCTTAGAACATGGTTTCAATGAAGAATTAAAAAAATGCATTTGAATCTTTAAGAAATACCAGAGACATATAGATACATGTATCTATATGTCTCTGGAAATACCGAGGCAACAACCAAAATTCGTAAAACCAGAATACATGGCAATATAAAGATCTCATACAGACAGAGAACGTAAACAAGCAGAACATAATACAAAATAACACAAAAAATAAATCACTTACAGTGTGAACCCCTCGTCCTAACTCGCCATGTATTAACAAAGTGATTCTTACGTAAAGCAACTAAAATATCCTCTATACTAGACTGTTATATTTTTCTTTATCAAAATCTTTATATGGTGCACTACTTTTGGCTAAAGATTAATTTGACGAAATCCCTACAGAGGTCCCTCTCACACGATTTATTCTTAGTCTAATTTCCCTTTCATGTTCATACGAGAATGTAATTATTTTTTCATGCAAATCTATAGATTGTGTGCTGCATGTGGGAAGTTTCATGGAATTCAAAAACAATACATTGTTACATTTTAAGCATTTCAAAAAGACTTATATTGGAGGCGATTTTTTGGCGGATGTGACTATGTAATTTGCTATCAATTATTATACTTTTGCATGTTTTTACTATTTATTCATATTAAAAAAGATTCCGTTTTCCAAACTTTATTAAAATATGTGTGTTACAAAGGGGATCGCGCATGTCATTTCACGTGACATGCGAAATGATATTCTGGCCAGTCATCTTTTTATTTAAGATAAATAAGATATACATACCCCTAATATTTGTTTAAGAATGTATAAAATTGCAATTAAATAATCAATGAAGGGATATGGAGTAAATGCACATGAGACAAAGTCCCTACAAACACATGGCATTCCGATCTTTGGTTCCAACAAAACTGCTGTTGATCACGAACAGTCAACAAGAGTATGATTATATTTTTTAAGTAGTTTTATGTCATTTATCGAGATATTTCATTCATATATGTCTAAAAAGTAAGCAAAAATAAGAACTAAATGTGGCTTGTGGTATTTGAAATACACATCTTTAATTCTGGTCACAATTTTAAAGGCAAATCGAGTGGATACATGTGGAAATAAAAAAAATCAAAATATCTAAATAATAACTTCTGAAAACACAATCAACTAACCACTTAAAAATACTCAGGATAACACTCGGTAGATGTCCTTGGTACTGGATTTGGCTTCCTATTTCGATATTTTTGGAAATGAGTACTTCTTTTTGACTTCTTTTGGATTATGGCTTTCCAGATAATTTGCTGATGAGGGGTTACTCCTTGAAACACGTGTGCAGCATAACGAAATTTACTGTTTTTATGCAACTTCGGTATTTTTTGTATTTTTCACTATCAAATAATGCAACTTCGGCATTTTTTGTATGTATTCAATTACTCCGGTATTGTTAGTGTTTGGAACCGATTTTATTTTTTCTGGCACAAACTTTTTATCAAATTCTTACAGAATTTTGAGTTTCAAAATCTCTGTAAACATTTTCGAGTTCTTATGTATTCAAAATACATGTATTCTTTGTTTGAAATTTTTCGAAATATATGGCTTCTAGTGCTGCATATGAGGAATTTATTTCCGAAATGGCCATACAGCTCATTAAAATTATTGCAGTTGGAGTTAACATATGTGTTATGGTCTCATGTTCATTTACTCCATATCCTTTCGTAAAATATAAAATACATAGGCAAACGAATATCGATGCAAAATGATGAAACGGGGATTTGTAACAAACTTTTCGTTTACTTCACTACAATCAGAAATACCTTGTGACATTACATTGCATTCCCCTGTCAGTTTTTAACTTTACACTCATAGATATTCTCTTCTGAAACAAATCTGAAAATTGAAACAAAACATGGTCACAACTGTTCTAGGATGATTCTTTAGAAATAAATGTGTCTGTCAGGTCCGAACATCCATCTTTCCAAATGAGTGCCACTTGGGAACGTGCTTTAATATACATGTATATAGGATCATATAAAACTTTTAAAGTCTTCTCTACAACTACTTGTCCAATGGGAACACAAAAATTAATAAGAATGGTCCTTCGATGGTCCCTTTTCAAAAATGGTGTCGGTGCTGATCCGAAAGCCGATTTATCTGGAAACTTGCAATATCTAAATTTTTGTAAATTTTGTTGAAAACTAGGAGTATCTCCCTCATACAAAGCTCTGTCCTTAGCTGATTTTGGCTTTCGATTTAGATCATATCTATCAGTTTTCAAAGGTAGTTTTGCAATTGGGCGGATTTGTATTTCAATTGGGCGGAAATAGTTTTTCAATTAGGCGGAAAATAATTTGCAACTAGGCGGATTTCATTTTTTTCAAGTAGGCGAATTACGTGTGATATGCCTGTAAAAGTCGAGAATAAAACAATTGTTTCAAAAAAAAAAATGCACGTAGCAAGGCAGAATAATTGATCATTGAGATGATAAATTTGCTGTTTAATGTATTTTTCTTTAGAATTGTAGTTCAAAAATTATCAAATGAATGGGACATATCTTTACTACATCTAACATACGCAATGTCAAATTTGTTTCTGTCATTGTTATGTCTTCCCTTTTTGATACTTTACCAAGTGATTATATCCATGATTTCAATATAGTAGATTGGGGTCTTACAGAAAAAGCCAGAGAGCGCCGGGTACAATAAAGAAGTGACAAAAGGCACTATCAAACAGCGACCAAAAGATGAAAATATGTTAATTCTTTCCTTTTCTAAATTTGCTTTGCTTCAATTCCTGTTTTACTTGTAAAATCTTTCCGCCCAATTGCAAAACTAAAAAACGCCAAAATGAAAATACTAGAAATTTGGAAATACAAAAAATACCGATGTTGCATAAAAAACTGTAAATTTCGTTATGCTGTACACGTGTTTCAAGGAGTTACCTCCCATCAGCAGCATTAATATCAAATAATATGGAAAGCCATAATCCAAAAGTTGTCACAAAAGAAGTACTCATTACCAAATAAATCGAAATAGGAAGCCAAATCCAGTACCAGGGACACCTACCGAGTGCCATACACGGAATGAAGCCTCAGTATTTTTAAGTGGTAAGAATTTTGATAAAAACAGTAAATTTGTATAACACGCAAGGTAAAATTTTCATGTCAGACAAGTCTGACTATCGGGCTTGCGAATCCGCCCAAATGAAATGCGTCCGTTTTCAAACATCTTTGAGTTAATGAACTTCCCAATGTTTAGATTTTATCTGCACTAAAGAGAGATAAGTTGTCGAAATGGCCATATGCAAAGGGGGCCCCTGCAAAAAACAAATTAACAGCAACTTCTGTATTTTGTTATTTCTGACCCTCATCTAAAATGGTAACAATCGTAACATATAATTTTCAAAGGAATTTTCTATATGTAATTTCCAAACATGATTTTCAAGAATATAATTTTCAAACATATTCAAAGATATTCTTCTCTGAAACTACTGGGGTAGGATTCAAAGGTGGCCATAACAGTTCTTAAAAACCTTTAAAATTTTGTCTCACGGCTATGCACCTTACTCCAGATGGTCTGGCAAAAACACATTTTTACAAAGGATTTTATTGAAAAAGCATTCAGTTGTCTTCAACAAAACTTAGTAGCAACAGTCATTGGAAAGTCCCTTTTACAATGATCATTATGATTATAGCTCATCAAAGAACTAAACGATAAATCGAAATTGACCTAAAATGTGTTTTTTGATGAAACAGACAATTAAAAATAATAAACAATGAATATGAGCAAAGTATAACAGCAAACATGTAAGGTCTATGCAAGGGGAGACAAACGAGTCAAGACAAAGTTATAGTAATCCAATTGGTATAAAATACAAGCCGTCTTATCCTGGGTTGATTACTTATCTCATTTTGAGATGTGCTCATTTGTCAGTTGGTTTGTCACAAGTACAAACGGGATTATACCATGCAGTTTCTTTGTTGAGGCAAGCTCAATCTGTTTTAGGATATTTACCAAAAGGGGCACGTCAGGATTATGACATTTTACTTGAGTCTCTTGAAGAGCGCTTTGCACCATAAAGCTAACCAGAGCTGACAGAGTTCAATTAAAAGAAATAATGCAAAAAGCATCCTAGACCCTACTGGCAATAAGACGTTTATCTAAACTTGCTTATCCCGCTGCTTGTCTTGATTAAAGGTATACGTTAGCAAAGGAGCAGTTTTTAGATTCATTGGTTAGTTCTGATATGAGTTTACGTATTAAAAAATCGCGACCAAAAACTTTACATATTGCCATACGATTACCTGTTGAGCTGAAGGCTTATTTTACAGCTGAAAACCGTACTAGAGAGAGCCGTGATCATTTTGGGCAGACAAGTGGCGACAAAATTAAAGTTAACAAAGATACCGTACATCGGAAAGTAAACCCGTGACCAAATGGATGAAATCTATGAAGAATGGCTTAAAAATAGTTGCAAAAATCTGTTAAATGCAACAAAAGGTTGAAGACAAAACGCTAACAAAAGACAGAGTCAATGATAGACAGAAGAACCAAGAGTTCATGTGTTATAACTGTAATAATATATGACATATGGCTCGTAATTGTCGTTTATAGATATTAGCTCTATCAGAAGCGGGTGTGTATGTTGAGTTACAAGTGCAAAGTGTTCAAGATTAAAAAGATACTAGAAAAACATTATATTAAGCTTGGTTTCCTCCTAGTTATATCATTTGTTATCCGATAAAGCAAATCCGGGTTTATCCCGAGTTCCTATCGTTATCTATGTTTGTCTTTTGTCATTTTATTGTTTTTCTTGTGCAGTTCCCTGGTTGATTGTGACATGTGATTGTAATGTTCGGCCATTGTAAGTGTTTCCTGTTATCTTCCTTTCATTAATTAGTAAAAGCAAATCAATATCTAAATTTTAGAAAATTTTGTTTGAAACTAAGGAGTATCTCCCTCTTGCATAGCTCTGTCCTTAGCTGATTTTGGCTTTTCTATTTAGATCTATATTTGTTCTCTATCAGTTTTTACACTTATTTCGGTTAATGGACTTCCAAATGTTTAGATTTTATCTGCACTGAAGAGACATAAAGTGTCGAAATGCGCATATGCAGAAACACAGTAACTTCTGTATTTTGTCATCAAAACAATCAGTTTGTGGCACAGATTTGGCCTTGCTCGGAAATTGTTTTTTTAAACCTCACAATGGGTTGTAAATTATTTAAAACTGAGGCAATAGTTACAGAAATGAGAGCAGATGGAATAATAGGTCCGGAAATTCTAAGGTATACTGAATGTTTAGTCGATGAAAGTAAAGGAGTAATGCATGTTCAAAATTCAACAATACCGTTGTATTTTGAGGGTTTGCTAAGATGATATAGGGAAGAAGCAGTGCTCGACCAAGATGATAATAAAAAGGAAGGCTGGTATACCAGCAGGTACGTACTGAGTCAGACAAAGGCCTTTATTGAAATAATGACACGAAGAAAACGCTTACAGCAAGAACATTGGCAGAGTACTGTATATGAGTATGTTCCTTTACAGCTGTGTACTGTGAATAGTTTAGACGAAGAGATACTAGTATCTGCTTCTGGATCAGATGAAGATTCGCAAAAGGTAAAACAATTGAGACATGATTTACAAGACATGCTAGAATAAACAGCTGCGCCAAGAGCGCATAATACGCTCGTCCCCACTAGCAAACTGATTCTTGAAATTAAAAACTACATATGAACAAAAATGACAAGGGACTTCTGATATGTATCAATTATTTCATCTGATGTTAAACAGTCAAAAATGTATATTGGTCTAGGGGTAGTGATGTCTTTAAATAAAAGAATATCAATGTGTAGACAGAAATTGCAATTTCATACTTTTTTTTAAGAAATCCAAGTCCTATAACTCTGGAACGAAAAATCCTTCCACAAAATAAAACGATAGGGAGCTTTCTTCGGTCATATCCAACAATCTGGCAAAGCTTCAAGAAAAATGAATAAAGCTGTCTCTAGCTAGAATATGACGTGTGGACGGAAATGGTATTTCATGCTTTTTTAAAATAATTATTTTTTAAAAATAAGTCCCATAATTCTGTAACGAAAAATCCATCGACAAAATAAAATAATAGAAAGCTTCCTCTCGTCATACCCAACAATCCTGCAAAGTTTCATGAAAAATGATCAAAGCGTTCTGTAGTTAAGGTACGACATGTGGACAAAAATTGCAATTTCAAGCTTTTTTTTAAATAATCAAAGTCCCATAACTCTGGAACGAAAATACAACGACAAATTAAACTAGAGCTGTCGGCAAAGCCAGACTAATACCCCCCCCCCGCAACTGCATTTGAGTACCAAGGCATGTCATTTTGAAATTCGACCTTTAGCTACATGGTAATTGGAAAGTAAATCTAACAGAAATAAAGCCTGTCAGGACTGAAATTATTCCAATCAGTTCATATCAGGTACATGTACTTCATTTAAAGGATAATGCATTAAATAATATATAATTCGGTGGATACAAACCTGATTTAACCAAGCGTTCGGCACAAAATGAGCAAGGATTTACTATCATTAAGGTCAAATGTCAAAGTCAAGGTCACAGTGACCTAAATTTGGTACGCGACACGTCGTCTCTCCATGATGCATCCACTCACCAAGTTTGATAATCCTAGGTGCTTGGGTACAAAAGTTCTGCTCCGGACACGGTTTTACTATCATAAAGGTCAAAGTCAAGGTCACAGTGACCTAAATTTGGTACGCGACACATCGTCTTCCCATGATGCATCCACACACCAAGTTTGATAATCCTAGGTGCTACGGTACAAAAGTTCTGCTCCAGACACGAAATGCACATGGTTTTACTAGGTCAAAGTCAAGGTCACAGTGACCTAAGTTTAGTACGCGACACATTGTCTTCCCATGATGCATCCACACACCAAGTTTGATAATCCTAGGTGCTCCGGACACGAAATGCACATGGTTTTACTATTATAAAGGTCAAAGGTCAAAGTCAAGGTCACAGTGACCTAAATTTGGTACGAGACACATTGTCTTCCCATGATGCATCCACACACCAAGTTTGATAATCCTAGGTGCTACGGTACAAAAGTTCTGCTCCGGACACGAAAGGGGACGGACAGACGGACAGACATGGTGATTCCTATATACTCCCCCCAAACTTCGTTTGCGGGGGGTATAACGATAGGGAACTTTCTTCCATCATACCCAACAATCCTGCAAAGTTTCAAGAAAAATATTTAAAGCGTTCCCTAGTTAGAGTACGACGTGTGGACTGACGGACAGAGGGACAGACAGACGGACGGACACCGGTATACCATAATACGTCCCTTCAAAGACGGGCGTATAAAAAGAAGCTGTTAAGGATGTAGTAAGGTTAGGTTTTTGAAATTCATAAAAGTCATTCGGATTTCTCGGATTTTATCCATTATTACTATGCAATATATTTTGCCCCACTACACCCAATTTTCTAGTCACCAAAGGCTTCAGTAGCTCATTTAAGGTCAGTAAGTAAAATTTCATTAGATTGTGGATTTTCCTTCCATGTGAAAGATATCAGTAATGTGACCATGTTATACTAAGGTAAAAGTCCAAGATAGCCTTTTCCCGACATTTTTAAAATGTGAATTACATTGAAAACAAGGTCCATAACCTATCAATATTTTTAGCTGATTTAATTCCTTTAGCAATGCTCTTTCCATTTATGGTATCATTATAAAATCCTAGATCTATTTAATTTCACCTTACTACATCCATAATTTGACAATTGAGGAGATAAATGATGACGTCATGTTCATTTACTCCATATTCTTTCGTAAAATATTAAAGGTTTGCTCATGGAGTATAGTTCTTTGTTTGCTGAAACAGATGAGTGAACCTAGTGAAACAACTTAAGATAGATACCGGGTGCGGAAGACCGATTAAAGCCGCTCTTACACTACACCGTATAACACAAACGTATGAGGAACGGATGAAAATCATTTTTGTACGGTGGTAAATATTTTTGTTCGTTCACGAAATACAATGAAAACGCACGAAAACCGGAGGTATACAGTAAATACACCGTACATGCACAGTCGTGGCACCGAATAAACCGAACTCGCACCGAGCTACCGAATAAAACGTATTTATAACGGTAATATACCGGACGAGTACCGAATAAAACGGATTGTTACCGAAAACGTACCGAACGAGCACCGAGTAAAAATGAATCGAATGGGTACTATGTAAAACTATCGATTTTAAAAGACGATACCTGTGTCTTTTGGCCAATCAACAACTTATTTTATAGAGATAATCATTACGTTGTGCCTGACCAAGTATATTCATTTTCCCAAAATGTCACCGAATAGAAAGGTCAGAGAAGACCTTTCGGGTTACAACGTCCAAAAGCGAAAATGCTAATGAAGTTATACAGTCTCTATGACAGCGGATGCTGCTTAACACAAAGCGTTTTTTTGATTTTGAGGTTTTGAGTAAATGTCAAAATAAAGTTACAATATAAATACAAATCAACAAACACTGCATAACTCTTGCTATTAATAAATTGAATAAGCAAATGAAAAAACTAGTGAACAGCACCTTCTATTGGATGACCACATAATAAGCAACCGTTGTAAATTCGTTGTAGGCAAAAAAAAATGGTAAAAGTAGTTCACACTTTAAAAGGTAAAAACAGACAAAATATACAAAATAAAAAATAATAAAAGACCAGCTATAAATCAGAAGAACGGAACGGAAAGTATTGCTGAAATTATCAGCCAAATGGCCTCCAACTATGGGGCAACTAGATAGATTCTGTTACTTTTCAGCGGTTCAAGTTTCTCTCGTTCTGGCAGGACCATCATTTTGGTTTTCCGTCCGAATGGGGTGGGGGGCACATGGTTTGTCTGCGCAACTTCTCTTACAGTGTTTATGCTAGAAAGTTTTTATTTTGCTGATCATTTGTGCATATATTGAAGATGTGCATGTGGTAAGGATTTTGAGTTTGGTGCATTTTTGTCAAAAATATACATTGTTGAACTTAGTCATTTTTGTTGATTTTTCATAGAAGGTATATAGTTTGTCCGCGCAACTCCTTCTACAGTTTTAATGCTAGGAAGTTTTTATTTTGCAGATCATTTGTACCTATATTGAAGATATTCATGTGGTAAGGATTTTGATTTTGGGTAATTTTTGAAAAAAATATATACATTGTTGAACTTAGTCGTTTTTTTGGTGATTTTGTGAAAGAGGGTACATAGTTTGTCTGCACAACTCCACCTACAATTTTAATGCCAGGAAGTTTTTATTTTGCAGATCTTTTGTACCTATATTGAAAATGTGCTTGTGGTTAGAATTTTGATTTTGGTTAATTTTTGTCAAAATTATACATTGTTGAACTTAGTCATTTATTGGGGGAATTATTAATAGAGGGTACACAGATTGTCCGCACAACTCCTCCTACAGTTTTGATGCTAGGAAGCTTTTATTTTGGAGTTTATTTGTACCTTTATTGAAGATGTGCATGTGGTATGTATTTTGATTTCGGAAGTCCGGACCTCGAACGGTTTATCCGTTATCTCTTCGGTAAAAGTCCGTTTCACCAATTTAGTCTACCGTACATGAACGGATGAAAGACGGACAAGTAACGAATGAATAACGCATATACAACGCATGAGAACCGAACAAAACGTAAACCTACCGTGCATTCAACGGACATTTTGTGCGGTATATGTCCGTTCCAAGTTTTGAACATGTTCAAAATTTTTCACCGTACAAAACGGACATCACCGTACTTGTACCGTATTCACCGGATAAAGAACGGACGACAAACGTATATGAACGGAGACGAACGGATATAATTTATTTTTATACGTTCGGCGTTCGTTTGCGTTATACGGTGTAGTGTAAGAGGGGCTTAAAGGAACCACCCTGAAAGACTCCTTTCCATTTAAAAGAAGAAGTCGAAAGGCATATAGACACAATGTTAGATCGAGGAGTAATTGAGCCTTCCAATAGTCCATGTGCTTCTGAAATTGTTTTAATAAAAAAGAAGGGTGGAACGTATCGATTTTGCGCAGATTACATGCTGTTTAACAGCTTGACAACAGAAGATGTTTGTTCGCTTCCACGGATAGAGAAGGCTCTTGACCAATTAGCTGGCATAGTTTTAACTCTTGATCTGAGCTCGGGGCACTGGCAAGTGGAATTAGACCCAGCAGACAATCACAAGACCGCATTCGCTACAAGAAGATGATTGTATGAATTTAATGCAATGCCGTTACATTGATGATATTATAGTTTTTGGTAGGACATTACATGAATTGATTGAAAACTTGTGAAGGGTGTTTTATCGTTTGAAATCGGCAGTTGTGTGTAAAGCAAGTGACATTCCTGGGTCAGGTTGGATAACGCGAAGGTATTTCCACTGATCCGACTAAAACAGAAATTATATAGAAATTCCTAGTTCCAACTAATGTCGCAGATGTTTTGTTTTTTGGTCGTTTTAAACTGGAGATGGGATGTTGTCTCCTTGACATTTACCCAATTTCCTTTCTTTTTCATATTTGTTCTTCGATCCTTATGGGCTCAATGTGAAAGTCCTGAAGTGAAAGATGAAATCTTGTACAGACGCATTAAGTACAAAAAGAGAACGGTATAAACCCTTCATACCTTTCTCGGAGCGACGACGTGTGCTGAACTATTGTTATGATGAACTATTGTTATGATGAAAAGACTTCAGCTCATTTGGGAGTAGCAAATGCCAGACAGAAATATCATTTGCCTGGATTACAAGCTGATGTCAGAGCATATTTAGCTGGCTTCCAAGTAGAAGAAAGGTTATCTATACGACCAATTGGAAAGTAAGTTCCTATAACTTTCTATTGAGAAATAACATCGTAGTAGAATTATAAAGAGACGATTTAGATACGACTGAATATGAACTAAGTATAAGAACTCATCTGCAAATGAGAAAGCCCATCGGTCTTCAACAAATGAGCTATTTGGAATACCAAAGAAGAAAAATATTGGAAGTGTAATACAATATCTATTTATTAAGTATTGAATTAATAGACATATGTAGATATTCAGATTTATTGTATATATGCAGAAATAGGTGTAGTGAGACCAACAGAATAAAGTGATTGTATTACTTAGAATATGCAAGAGCGCATACACAGTATTAATTTTAGAAGCTTTGTAGTGAACATTGATAATACCTCTTGAATCCTAGGAGTAACTAGGTACGAACCTCAATAGATAAACACTCCGTGTTACAGTCATATAAGTCCATAGAATCGATAGTATACAATTAAGGATGTTCGCTGGTCACGTTTTTGTATTTCTGTCAGATTTTCGGACTTCTCTGGTTTTATCCATTAAAAAGCATTACAACTTTTGGCCCACGAACTCCCATTTTTTGTTTGATAATTTCATCTTATACATGTTTAGCAGCATTCTGACAACAGTAATTTGACGGCTTTTCCTTTGTGACGTCATAATTGAATGACAGATGTTTTGTTAACTTTGCCACGATTAACTCCCTTTTCCCGTAAATAATGTTGAATTCGGAAACTTTATAAAATATCTCCGTTAAAAGCATGGTGACATGTGCATTTTTTTATTGTTTACCAATAAACTACATCATAAACTATCTTTTCACAAAAATACATCAAATTCTCATGGATAAAAAGTTCATTTCTATTAAGCTAAAAATTGCCATTCCATATTTTTCCCGTACATTCTATGTAAATTTGGATGAAAAAGTGGCTAAAAAAAACTTTGATCTCAATTCTAGAAAAAGGAAGCATGGTGACCCAAACTTTTTATTACAGATTTCGGGTAAGTAGGGTTGGTTCTTCAATTGTGCCGACTTACAACAAAATCTCAAGGATATGAATATTACTGTCTATCTACCTTAACAAAATGCCTAATTTAATAAAATGACTGTAACATATACATAACATAGAAACAAAAGCAAACAAAGCATGCACAAGTATTTTAAATAGAAAAAATGAAATGAAAAGGTGATGACATCAAAAGCATAATAAAACAAACTAATATCTAGCTTCAAAATCAAACTAAAATAAGCTATGCATTATTACATGCACTGCATTTGCACTCTGATCCATTCTAGGACTGAAATAAGCTTTTAAACTGGGAAAAGCTGTTTTCGGTCCTGAAATGTTCAGGTCAGCTGTTCCATAAAACTGGAGCTGCATAGTGGAATTTTTTTTGCCAAAAAGATGATTCAGAAGTTCTTACCCTAGAAATGTCCAAAATGTTACAGTACCTGAAAGAATAATTGGAATGTTTTTTTTTATTAACCAAATTAATTAAACAAGAGCGAGATAGATCATTTGAAATTTTAAATGTTTCCAATGCCCTAGTTCTAATGCGGCAAATCTCTAAGAGTAGGCAGCCTAGCTTTCTGTAGAAGTTCAAGATACGACGTGGTATAATCGTCATAAACGAAACGAAGTGTTCGTTCTTGCACTTTTTCTATTTTGTTTTATTTTTGTATTAGTTTCCGAACAAAAATGCCAAGCCAAAGGGCAGAAATTCCCGTATTTCCTTCTTTATACTAATTTTGCGAATGTATTAAATCTTCTCGAAAACTGCTTTAAGAGATCATCTGTTATATATACTACCAGAACAAAATCAATCCAAATGTATTTTCGTAAATTT
>MJUU01060471.1:27261-57641 GCA_002080025.1 Modiolus philippinarum
ATCCATCCATTATTTGATTAAGTGTATAAGTATCATATTTATGTATCTTTGGTAAAAGAAATAATTTACCAGGCTTTGGTTTGTTCCTTAGTGAGCCACTTAAAAACTTTAGTGAAGTTTCATCTATTTCATTGTTTTTATACATGCTTTCTATTAATCCTCTTAATGTTTTTTGTATCCCTTCGAGGTCAGGAACATCAACTTTAGTATAGTGTTGTGATTGAAGTTGACGTAGACCCTCGTTAATGTAATGTGTTTTTTTAATAACACATATTGAGCCACTTTTATCACTTTTTGAAAATATAATGTCATTCATATTTTTTAGTGATTTAATTGTAGCCATGTAGTCATTGTGTAGTAAGTTGTTATGACTTTTTATTTGCATGTGTGAAATATCTAATTTAGTAAGGTCCAAATAATTCTCTAACTCAAAACAAGAATAAGATGGAGAATAACCAGAGTTTTCCCTAAAGGGATGTATTTTGTCGTTTTCTTTATTAAAGTGATAGCGACATCTCATTTTTCTGGCAAATTCGTCAAAACTTCTCAATAAACTTTTTCTTATGTTATAGCAATTAGGAGTTGGAATGTATTTCAATCCCTTTCCTAACAAGATATATTGCTTATTTGTCAGTTCTGTATTTGCTAGATTAATGTTTTTCTTAGCTTTTTTTAATTCAAAGTGTTGTTTTCTTGTTTTTCTTGATCTTTTCACTCTTTTATTATTCTTGGTTTTCTTCAGTTTTAATTGAAAACGCCTTGCCATATTTTACATTAACGAACCAGTGTTCGTTAATACATGTAATAATAATTGATATTGTGTTAAAACGAATCAGTATTCGTTTTATTTCGAATCAGTATTCGATTATTTCCTATCTTTGATAGGTATGTATATGTATATAAGAAACGAAATAGTATTCGCTTTCTATGTGATATAAATCCTCTATAAATATGTTTGTCTGTCGACAATAATCTGAGAAAATCGCTATTCACTTTTCTGTATCACGTGGTTTTCAATCTCCAGCTGATGCAATAATAACACCACATGTTTAATGTGATGTAAAATAAATACCAGTGATGTATAACAATGATAGTTTAAATCCATTTATTGACAGGAATTGATTATTATGAAATACTGTGCATGATATGAAATGTATAGTGTTCATGACTGAAACACGGCACTAAAACAAATGATATAGTTATTCTTTAAGTAATTGTACATGATATGAAATGTTATAGTGTCCATCACTTAAATAAAGGAAGTTATTTTCTAGGTAATCCTCTTCCTCTGCCCCTGCTACCTCGCCTCCCTCTGTTGGAAGGTCTTTTGAAAGGCCTTTCATCAGCATTTGTTTCTTCTTTGTTTCGATAGAGGTTTGCTCTTATTTCATCTTTATATAAATTCAGTTGTTTATCAACGGCGTCCTTTTTGTCTCCCAAATGTCTATACAATGATTTTCGTGCTTCTCCTGCCCTTGGTGTAGCAATTCCAATCTTATTCTTGGCTTGTTGCCTCTTTGCAGTGATGCTTTCTGTTTGTTCATTTATGAATGCATCTAAAGCAGCTATTGTTTTTTGGAAGAATAGCTTTTTCATTCTTTTGACGGTGTCGTCAACTATCTGCTTAAATTTTTCTTCAATTTCTCTGTCCCCAAGATTCGGGGTACACCTGATTCGCAGGTAGCTGAATGGTGGTACTCTGTTGGCATTGTTGACTAGTACATCTATTAGGGTCCACTCTTGTTTTGTAATTTGTAATTTCCAATGTTCTTCCGTTCACCTGTCTATAGTGCCCACATCACACTATTTTATGATGCCAAAATTTCTTACAATCGGCTTGATGAGTACCCTGTGTTTGTCTTTATGTTGTAACCGTCCACTAGCTTTTGTCGGGAAACGGATGACAGTGATTGTTAGAGCACTTTGCCAGTTTAATTTATGTTTGTTGACGATCCCGCATCCATGACCAGAAAAGACATGGATGAAGTATTGATCGACATTTCCGCTCAAACCGGTGCTAGGGGCCGTCTTGTACTTACTATGAGGTATGATCAAAGCTCATTGTTGAAGGCCTCATGGTGACTTCAAGGTGAAGAACAACAATAATAGCTTGGTTCTACCATGTATTTGTAGAGACTTTGTCTGATGAACATTTACTCTATATCCTTATAGTGTTTATTACAAGCAGTATCTGCAGTAGCTTTAAACATTTGATGACTGACAAAATCTTCACCACAAGCTTTTCCTATCACTAAAATTTTCAGTATGTCATTAACACCTTTTTCTTGGACAGTAGTATTGGACAAAGTAGTATCGGTTCTGTTAGGTATATCAGGTGGAGATTGGTCATCATCATTTACAGATGAAATTTAGCAGAAATACTTGTTTAACATCTCGCCCTTTATTTAATCGTCATAAATTAAATTCAAAAGTTGATTGATAATAAAGAAGTTAGTACCTGCACCTTTCATTAGTTTCCTTAATTATGTCCAATACGATTCCGAATCATTTTTGGAAAAAGAGAATCAATATTCTCATTTGCGCTTAAAAAGAATTGCTCATGTGCAAATTTTATCATTTCTCTGCGATCTATATTTTAGTCAAATAGATGTGGATGGATGTGTTGGGATACTCGACTGTTTTCTTAAACCAGATAGACCGCCGTGCGCGGTCCCGGCTGAAGAATAGGCCCGCAGCATCCTCTGAGCTTGGAGTATGAGCCATCCTAACAGAGGACCCCGAGGGAACCCCGGGATATAGAGGACCCAGTATCTCCGGCTTGCGGGGTGTGACCCCTCCTAAACGGAGGCTGACCCCGAGGGTCCCGGGATATAGAAATAGGACCCATTCCATGGTTGTGCGGGATTAATAAATACACAACCCATCTTTCGGATGGGATGTAAACTCAGGTCCACGTGTTGGAAGAAATGCCACGCTTCCTGCACGTTAAAGAACCCTTGTAGCAAGCTCTTTTTGGGGTGGTCCGTAGGTGATCGGCTACAAGGCTAAATTCCCCGCCCTTGACGATTTCACCCTACTTTTCCAGTGGCAGTCAGAATTTCCCGTCCCATGGCCATTTCCATACCCCAAAGTGATTATTTATCAACAAACTTGTTCTCGTCTTGATATAGCTGAAATATTGCTGAGTAGACGTTAAACAATATTCAATCAATCAATTAAACCAGATAGACAGACGGACATAAGCTGGCAAGTAGTGATAAGTGCCTTCCTACACGGTGAAGTCTGAATCTAGTTGAAAATCATGCAAAGGGGTGTCTTTCATACTTTCTTCCTATGGATGGTAGTTACATATGCTAATTGAAAAGTTCGAAAATGCATTTGAATTGCATAATAAACTGTTTGGCGCAAAGCCCAGCGTGATACCACCGCAGCATATTGAGCAGGGCCGAGAACAATATATATAATCACGTTGAAATAGTGTAGATGTTACCTGAAACCTGTTACAAAACTCAAGTAACACGATATCTAAAATTTGAACAAAAGTGCTTAAATTCAAAGAAGAAAAATGAAAGACATTTTTAACCCCTTCTGGTCCATTTTTCGAAATGGACTTTAATTTTCTGCTTACGCTTTGTGCCTACAAACATCATACTAAAATTTGACAATGATCCGGCCAATAGAACCAAAGTTAGTGCTATCCACAGACGCTTGCGCCGACTGCGCCTTTCCATAACATTGCCACAAAAATTTTGCATATTAAAACTGTACCTATCGAATAAACTGTTCGTATAATGTAATGCATTTACAAAATGTTTTTCCTTCATAAAAATGAGGATAAATGACTCTTTTAGCGAATTGGATCAACCAAGATGAACGCCGCTGCCTTTGTGGTTATTGATATTGTTTACATGAAACATGCCCTACCGCTGGCTTTTGCTAGTGCCGGTACCAAGTCCGGCTGTCCCGAGTTCCTATCGTTGTCTGCGTTTGTCTTTTGTCTTATACGTGTTTTTCTTGTGTAGTTCCCTTGCAAATTGTTGCATGTAATTATAATTTTCAGCCATTGTAGGTGTTTCCTGTTATCTATTTTTTAACTATTGAGACGAGCAGACATTTCTTACTCCGTTCCCGAATGGAACAACTGGAAATCGGTATTTTGTCCTGTATTGCGAAACTATTCTATGATCAAATAACAATTTCAGACACAAAAGCCACCTATCAGGCAATTAGAGAACTTTTTACAGAAGAAAAGTGTTTTATGTTCGAAAGTTTTGGTATGATTTAAATGGTATGCATCATGTTTTCAACAAACGATCCATAAGCTGGACAATTAGTTTTAAAATATGTGAAAATAGTGCAAATTTAGTTTTACAGTAGTGCCTGGAGCTAAGTGCCTATGGGCATTTTTGAAACCACAGTTTCAATTAATTCGAAAGATACATTCATGTCCCCGGATATCCCTAGACTCTACATTCCTACCATGTATCAAATAGTATATCGGATGCCACATCTCTGTTACGAAGTATTCCAGATGCCTGGTACGAAAAATGGTAGTATTCCAGATGCCAGGGGGAGGGGGTCGGTACCCTCACTTNTATCAAAAGCTTTAGAAATATCGCACAATATCAAGATAGTAGACTGTTTATTATCCAAATTTTGGCAAATATTGTGATAAATTTCTAGTAATTGATATACAGTTGAGTGACGTGAGAGAAAACCCGACTGATATTCATACAGTAAGGAATTTTCGATTAAGTAATTATAAATATATTTGTAGACAACATTTGCCATTATCTTTCCGACACAACTTAACAATGCAATTGGTCTTTAATTTGAACTTATAGTTTTATTGTTTTTTTTAAAGATAGATACAACTCTAGCAAGTTTCCAAATCTTTGGAAACTGTCTTTGTTGGATAGAAGCATTAAATGAAAGTGTATGCTCTTTATATATTTCAGTTATGATGTACTTGTTCGTGAGAGAATTTTTCATACGGATATACACTTCAAATTTTCAAAGTTTGGCATTTATTTTTTTTTTGTAATTTCCAATGTTCTTCCGTTCATAGTGTCTATAGTGCCCACATCACACTATTTTATGATGCCAAAATTTCTTACAATCGGCTTGATGAGTACCCTGTGTTTGTCTATATGTTGTAACCGTCCACTAGCTTTTGTCGGGAAACGGATGACAGTGATTGTTAGAGCACTTTGCCAGTTTAATTTATGTTTGTTGACGATCCCGCATCCATGACCAGAAAAGACATGGATGAAGTATTGATCGACATTTAGCAAAGAATTCCGCTGCTAGGGGCCGTCTTGCACTTACTATGAGGTATGATCAAAGCTCATTGTTGAAGGCCTCATGGTGACTTCAAGATGAAGAACAACAATAATAGCTTGGTTCTACCATGTATTTGTAGAGACTTTGTCTGATGAACATTTACTCTATATCCTTATATTGTTTATTACAAACAGTATCCGCAGTAGCTTTTAACATTTGGTGACTGACAAAATCTTCACCACAAGCTTTTCCTATCACTAAAATTTTTAGTATGTCATTAACACCCTTTTCTTGGACAATAGTATTGGACAAAGTAGTATCGGTTCTGTTAGGTATATCAGGTGGAGATTGGTCATCATCATTTACAGATGAAATTTAGCAGAAAGACTTGTTTAACATCTCGCCCTTTATTTAATCGTCATAAATTAAATTCAAAAGCTGATTGATAATAAAGAAGTTAGTACCTGCACCTTTCATTAGTTTCCTTAATTATGTCCAATACGATTCCGAATCATTTTTGGAAAAAGAGAATCAATATTCTCATTTGCGCTTAAAAAGAATTGCTCTTGTGCAAATTTTATCATTTCTCTGCGATCTATATTTTAGTAAAACAGATGCGGATGGATGTGTTGCGGATACTCGACTGTTTTCTTAAACCAGAAAGACAGACGGACATAAGCTGGCAAGTAGTGATAAGTGCCTTCCTACACGGTGAAGTCTGAATCTAGTTGAAAATCATGCAAAGGGGTGTCTGTCATACTTTCTTCCTATGGATGGTAGTTACATATGCTAATTGAAAAGTTCGAAAATGCATTTGAATTGCATAATAAACTGTTTAGCGCCAAGCCCAGCGTGATACCACCGCAGCATATTGAGCAGGGCCGAGAACAATATATATAATCACGTTGAAATAGTGTAGATGTTACCTGAAACCTGTTACAAAACTCAAGTAACACGATATCTAAAATTTGAACAAAAGTGCATTAAATTCAAAGAAGAAAAATGAAAGACATTTTTTAACCCCTTCTGGTCCATTTTTCGAAATGGACTTTAATTTTCTGCTTACGCTTTGTGCCTACAAACATCATACTAAAATTTGATAATGATCCGGCCACTAGAACCAAAGTTAGTGCTATCAACAGACGCTTGCGCCGACTGCGCCTTTCCATAACATTGCCACAAAAATTTTGCATATTAAAACTGAACCTATCGAATAACCTGTTCGTATAATGTAATGCATTTACAAAATGTTTTTCCTTCATAAAAATAAGGATAAATGACTCTTTTAGCGAATTGGATCAAGCAAGATGAACGCTGCCTTTGTAGTTATTGATATTGTTTACATGAAACATGCCCTACCGCTGGCTTTTGCTAGTGCCGGTACCAAGTCCGACTGTCCCGAGTTCCTATCGTTGTCTGCGTTTGTCTTTTACGTGTTTTTCTTGTATAATTCCCTTGCAAATTGTTGCATGTAATTATAATTTTCAGCCATTGTAGGTGTTTCCTGTTATCCATTTTTTAACTATTGAGACGGGCAGACATTTCTTACTCCGTTTGACATTCTAATATCTGAAACTTTCCCAAATGGAACAACTGGAAATCGGTATTTTGTCCTGTATTGCGAAACTATTCTATGATCAAATAACAATTTCAGACACAAAAGCCACCTATCAGGCAATTAGAGAACTTTTTACAGAAGAAAAGTGTTTTATGTTCGAAAGTTTTGGTATTATTTGAATGGTATGCATCATGTTTTCAACAAACGATCCCTAAGCTGGACAATTAGTTTTAAAATATGTGAAAATAGGCACTTAGCTCTAGGCACTACTGTAAAACTAAATTTGCACTATTTTTAGTTTTACAGTAGTGCCTGGAGCTAAGTGCCTATGGGCATTTTTGAAACCACAGTTTCAATTAATTCGAAAGATACGTATGTCCCCGGACATCCCTAGACTCTACATTCCTACCATATATCAAATAGTATATCGGATGCCACATCTCTGTTACGAAGTATTCCAGATGCCTGGTACGAAAAATGGTAGTATTCCAGATGCCAGGGGAGGGGGTCGGTACCCTCATCAATTGGATTTCAAAAATATTTGATTCGAATCTTGGTATATTTCCTGAAAGTCTCAAAGACCAGTTATTTTTTAGAATTCTACTAAACCATATATCCTAGAATTCTTTTAGTAAAAATAACAACCATCAATAGTTTGATTTCAAAAATATTGAAAAAAAAAATATGCCCAGCATGTAGAAGAACTGTTTCTGTGTCACACAGGGAAGGCGGGAATAGTTGTTATTTCTGACAACATGTAGTTTTTACTGAAAGAATTCTAGGATATAATCCCCAAAAGAACTTGACTGGGTTGCACAAACGTTAATTTAAGTATGTATATTTACCTGCATCAACTTTTTGCAATGTGCCCGGCTTGCCCGCAACTACGCTGAACTTAAAATTACCTCTCGTAGACCTCCCGATAAGCTACATCCGGGATATCAGTTTTTGTTCGGCGCCATTTATGCCTGCTTCTACAGCGTGTTTTTACCCGTGTTTCTTGGATTTAAGTGTGGTTTCACCATGAGTTCCGAGTTTAAGGACTGTTCTGAATGACCCAAAAAGATGAACGTGATCGATGATCACAAAAGTATTTCAGACACCGATTATGTAATGTTCGTTTCCCATGTGAAGTGAGATACGTCCTTGGTTGCTGCAGTTATGGTCACCGGAAAAAAGATAGAATCGATGATCGACAAAACTAAGTCAAAATGACGTCACCCTCAGGTAGTGTTGTCTCCTTAATTAGGGGGCTACATCATCTAGTCCTACCGTTTTACCATTATATACAGCTGAGCCAGTTTCCTTTACGGGGAACGTCGAGATGAGCTCGGTTTCTACGAGTACGAGTCCCTCTGTGGGGAACATTGTACAATCCAACACGAGTCCCTCTTCGGGGAACAATTTGAATACAGAACAGATAAATACATTTATGGGAACTTCAAAATCTGTTATTCCTCCTCAATCCTTAGAAGAGTCTAATCAGTTTGCCATGTGGCATTTATTGTCTAGTCCATTGTTAAAAGATATGATGGACAAGAAATTCAACGAGGTACTAAAAAAATTCCCAGTCTTCAAGTAGTTCTTCAGCTACAGTGACTACATCCACTTCTGTTGCTGGTTTTAGTGCTATTACATCGGTTACGCCGAGTACTCCAGGTAACCCCAACTACAGGCATGTGGGTGATGCTAATAATAGTTTAAATAAGAAGAGGTTTAACAAGTTCATTCCCTCTAATGATTTTGAGGACATATCAGATGATGAATCGGATGGGTCAATCTTGTCCCAGTCCCATTAAGCACCATCAGAAGGTTCACTCACAACAGTTTTCAGAATTTTGTTCTGCATTGCAGATATCGAGAACTAAAATTGACACTAAAGTCGGGGATGGCAGTTGGCAATCCTTTTTGAAAAAGGTAGTGGTGAAATTGGACATTAATATAAATGATGACACTTTTGACAAATGTGAGGTTCAGTTATTCAGCCTTTCATGAATATTGACAAACAGTATCAGAATAAAGGGGTGATAAGTACTTATAAGTCAAATAATTAAATACCGAAGTAACTGTGAATTTACTTTCTGCATATGCGCATTTCGACAAATTATGTCTCATCAGTGCAGATAAAATCTAAACGTTTGGAAGACCATAAACTCAAAAATGTTCAAATGATGATATGAATTACAAAGTGGACAAAGAAAATTTTGAGTCTTTTTGTAGGACTACACATGATCATAAATGCTGTAAAATGTAGACGTTCAGCCCATGTTTCTGAAATGGCATTCAAGAATAAAAGTACTGAGAACAAATTGCTTTTTCTATCCAGAGTGGGGTCAAATCTTTTTGATGGAAAGTTCTTTGACATTCTACATGAAAGTGCTGACAATATTAGGGATGCTAAGGAAACTCAGTTTCTTAGGAGAATTGGTAGTCTTGACCTTCCCAAAAAGCGTAAAGCTGACTCATTTGTCCCTGTTTCTCAGGCAGACTCTGCACCTGGATCAAGTAAGAAAGGGAAGCATACTGAGGGTTATAAGTCTCAGAAGAACAGTTCAAAGGCTTTGGTTATGCCAGATAATGGGAATGCTGCTCAAACTAGCAATTTGACTAGGGCCAGTGACAGATTTCCAATAAAGGGACTGGATCACTCGGGGTTTCGTCCGCCCAAAGTAATTTCAAATCTGATAGACCATGTACAGAGTTGTCAAGGCCAATCCCAGGTAGGGGGCCATATTGTAAATTTTGTCCACAATCGGAAATCAATAACGTCAGAACCTTGGGTGTTAAAAATTGTCCAGGAAGGACTTCACCTCAACTTTGTTTCTCTCCCTCCAAAATCAGGAGTCAGGGCCACCAAGATGGACAATCATGTACATATGTTAAGTATTTCAGAAGAGGTAGAAAGCTTGTTTGGAAAACATGCTATAGAACTTGTCCCCTTGGACCAGATAGGTCAAAGGTTTTACAGCACTTTCTTTGTGGTTCCCAAGAAGGATGGAGGGATGCGCCCAATTCTTAATTTGAAGCCAATAAATGCATTCTTCCAAAACTCCCATTTCAAAATGGAGACCTTGAAATGTATAATCCAAGCTCTTCAATAGGGAGATTGGGCTGTAGCCTTGGATCTGAAAGATGCATATCTTCACATTCCAATTTATCCTCTTTACAAAAAATATCTGAGATTTTGCGTCAACGGTATTCATTACCAGTTCAGAGTCATGCCATTCGGGATAGCAATTGCACCAAGAATATTTACAAAAGTAATGGCAGCAGTAGGGGGTTCTTAAGAAGTCATCAGATTCACATCTACATGTATTTTGACGACTGGTTAATGAAAAATCAATTGAAAATGCTGTTGCTTCAGCATTTACAGCGAACAGTTCAGCTTTTGATAGACTTGGGTCTAATCTTAAACATAAAGAAGTCCAGTCTAATTCCGTCACAAAGAATTCCCTATTTGGGGGCTTTGTTCGATCTAGAGAAGGGGATGGTGTATCCATCGGAGGATCGTTTATCTCGCATAGTAGAGGTAATCTCGGTTGTTTCAAGCAGCCAAAAAGTGCCAGCAAAATTGATTTTACGACTTTTCGGGCTGATGGCTTCATGCATAGATATAGTCCCGTTTTCACGACTACATATGCGTCCAGTGCAGTTATTCCTCCTTTGTTTTTGGCGTCCACATCAGCACAGCCTTTTTCATTCTATTCCTGTAATTCAGTCTCTCATTCAACATCTTCTATGGTGAAAAAAGAGGGAGAATATTTTCAAAGGAGTACCACTTCAGGGAAATCCACATTCACTGACATTGTGGACAGATGCCAGCACTTGGGGTTGGGGAGCCCATTTAGGGTCGGTGCATCTTTCAGAAAAAAGGCCAGTTCAGTATCTCAACAAACAAATCAATTGGCTGGAATTGAAAGCAATTTGGAATACATTAATCAAAGTAAAAGACCTAGTTCAGGGTCAAAATATTCTAATAAGATGCGACAATTCAACAGTAGTTGCATATATCAACAAGCAGGGAGGGACAAAATCACCAAAGTTGTGTTTTCTTTTTTGGGACATGTTTCAATGGTGCCTCGAGTGGGGTATTCATCCCATAGCCTCCCATATACCAGGCAAACAGAATTGCTTGACAGACAGTCTTTCAAGGGGTCTCACTCCAGTGAAAGTCACCGAATGGAGTCTTTATTCCACCTTGGTCCAACAAGTTTTTCAGGTTTTGGGTACTCCCTGTATAGATCTATTTGCATCCAGACACAACCACAAACTCCAAGTTTTCTGCAGTCCCTTTCCAGATCCTCTGGCATATGCGTGCGATGCTCTGTCTGTCAGTTTGAACGGGATGTTTGCGTATGCTTTTCTCCCCTATTTTGATTCCCAAAGTTTTGGCGAAAGTGAAAAGGGACCTGTGTGTTCTGCTTTTAGTAGCACCCCATACACCAATACAATCATGATTTCCTCAATTATTGGATCTAGTAGTGGATATACCTGTAAAATTGACACTAAGACAAGACATGCTGACACAAAACAGGGGTCAAAGCATTCATCCAAACCCCCAAAGTCTAAACTTGGCAGTGTGGAAAATATCAGGATATCTCGCTCTTCAAGAAAATTTTCTAAAGAGGCTTCCAAACTTATTGCTAGGGCATGTAGAACATCTACCAGAATTTTGTGCGAAGCCAGATTACGAATATATAGAGGCTGGTGTACTGAAAGGAGTGTCTGTGCCCCTAAGGCTTCTATAGAAGATATTGCAGACTTTTTTGTTTATTTATATAAGGTAAAAAATTGTAAAGCTTCAACTATTAAGGGTTACAGGTCTGCGATTAGTTCGGTTCATGAGGGTTGTTAGTTCGATTAATGAGGGTTGGAAGAATTCAGGCTCTTCTGTCAGTTCAGATGTACATTAATTAACAAAGTTAATAAAAGGGATTTTTAATGATTCTCCCAATATCAGACCTTTGTTACCAAATTGGGACTGGCCTTCGGTTTTGTGGAAATTGTGCGAGTCCCCTTTTGAGCCGTTGGCAGATTGTGATCTTAAGTTTCTAACTCGGAAAACTGTCACACTGGGTGCTCTAGCTTCAGCTTCAAGAGTTAGCGAGATTCATGCCTTGTCAGTTAAAGAAGGAAATATTAGATTTGAGAAACAAGGTATCAGGCTTTTGCCAGACTTACAATTCTTGAGCAAGACACAAAAATTAGGCAAGCCTTGGACTCCTATTTTCATGCCAGCATTCAATACTTATGCGACAGACGAAACCGATCTATTCCTTTGTCCTTATACATGTTATAGAGCGTTGAAATTTTATTTGAATAGAAATCAAAGTCGAAGATCGGGGATAGAAGCATTATTCTTGACATACCAGAAAGGGGTTTGTAAACCAGCTTCAAAAGGCACTATCAGTAGATGGTTAGTGTCAGTCATTAAATATGTTTACATCCTTATGGATAATTCCATTCAGACTGTCAGAGCTCACGATACCCGAAGACTTTCTACTTCTTGGGCTTTATATAATGGAGCTTCTATATCTGAGATAATGAAGGCTGCACACTGGGCATCAGAGAATACTTTTACCTCATTTTACTTGAAAGATGTTCCTGTAGCTGAGGCTCGTTTTGCCAGAAAGGCCATTATGGACACAGCAAAAGGGTGTAAATTTTGACACAGAGAGGCTGTGTGTGCGGTTTGGCATTTAGGTGAGTTTGCTTTAATTTTGCTTATAAGTTTTAAGGCCTACCCACCTCCTGCTTATCTACAAATTCTGTGTTTTTTTTTGCAAAAAGTTGATGCAGGTAAGTAAAGTTAGTGATATAAACTGTGGGTTTTTAAATGTAAAATAAAACCCCTGTTTGTGAGGTAACTATACTTACCTGCATCCCCCACCTTCCTCCCCGTTAGGCCTTCTGGGTTATATTATAGTGTTGCCTCACAAAACTGATATCCCGGATGTAGCTTATCGGGAGGTCTCCGAGGGGTAATTTTAAGTTCAGCGTAGTTGCGGACAAGCCGGGCACATTGCAAAAAGTTGATGCAGGTAAGTATAGTTACTTCATAAACAGGGTTTTTACATTTAAAAACCCACAGTTCAAATTATTAACTGAAAAAGTTGATTATAAATAAATTTGTCTTCTGAAGACATTAACCATATAAACTTGGATTCATTACATAAATACTCAAAGTTTTTATATTGATTTTCAATGATAGACAAGTGGTTTTGTCTTTCATTTTTTAAATTCTTAAATAGGAAAAGAAACTGAATGTTTGCACCTGGATAACGATAAAAAATCTGAAAGCTTATTGCACATCTACACATTATATGCAGCAATTCTACAACAAAATAGGACAAACATTTTTTATCAATTGGATTTCTAAAATATTTGATTCTGATTTTGGGTAAATTTCCTGAAAGTCTCTAAATCGGTTACTGTAGGAGAAGTTCACATCACATGAAATATGTGTCAAAATCAACATCTTGGGTCTCTTGTTTTCATGAACTGCCAAAACTTATTGCGCATCGGCAGCATACATGTATGAGGAACAATTCTATAACAAAATTAAGACCCTAATTCCAAAATAGTAGGAGTAATTAACAGTATAACCAGGTACATGTAGAGCTACATGTACATAGGCTGCAGCAGGGCTGGGAGCCTCTCAAACCTGTTTTACTACATTCTAATTTCAGCATGACGTTGTGGTATCATAGGCAGTCGTTCATCTATAGTAGCTATTAGCAGCTGTCATAATCCTTTCGACATATTAGGAAAAAGCATAGGATTTTGAAAAACGTGTCATTGTTTCATTTGTTTAGCACAAATACTTTATTAATTTATTCTACATGTTCATCTGTTTATGATTAAAGTATTAATTAGAAATCACATGCAATGATAATTGTTATACTGTGTGAGCTGGTGTACAACAAAATGCATCTTGGGTTTTAATTTATACATGGTCATAACATTTAGATTTAATCTGCACTGATGAGACATAAGTTGTCGAAATGCGCATATGCAGAATCAAAATTCACAGTAACTTCGGTATTTAGATATCAGTTCATTTTTTAAAATCCATTCAAGATTGTTAATCATGTTAATCTGTTGATTTACTTCGCAGAACTTTGAATCCTATGAAACTGCTGGTTCATGTTCATGGCATTGAATTTATAGAAGTAATCAAAGAATATATCCGGAGATTAGCATTTAACAGGTCACTTCCGGAAGGGATATTTGTGTCAATGTTCGACAAATTTTGCAGGATGTGCTCTCTCCGTAGAAGGTATGTATCCATTCCTCTCCAAGATGAAATGCTTGTAAGGTGTTAACAAAAGGCCAGGTAAAATAATATTTTGCTCCGAGACCCTTCTATCCCATATAAAAAGAGGCTGCAAAAATATGCTACTACAGTCTGTCCGGAATCAGCTTGCGGATTTGACGAGTGCGTTGATTTGATGGAGTGAATAGATCCAAAGAGTATGGTTGAGTAAGCTGGACATATAAATGACACATAGTCATCAAGCATGATTGAGAGCACGCGCTTTTACTTTGACAGCACTCATCAATTACAAACAAAGATTTTGACTGGACAAACCGGAAAAGGATGAAAGTTTAAAGAAAAAGGATGATCTATAGTGTTTCATCGATATTGTATTATACACATGGGGTGTTTGGGGACAATCTGGTTCCTTTCCCAGTGCAAATTAGTAAAAAAAGCTTATCTCCCCCTTTTCAATCTCGGCAAAAAATCTCACTTTCTTTTATTTACGTCTCGTCATCTGTCCATCTGTCATTATTCCGTGCATGGGTAACCAGGGCGTTTTTCGGGAATACGGGATTCAATTTGTTTAACAAGGAAAATCGATTGAATTATTTATTTGCACCGAATGTCACATGATTTTTTTTCCATTTATATTTTTCTTAAAAAAATTAAATTATTTATTGTAATGACAAGTAGGATTGGAATATTTATTTTTCACTGGCGCCAAGATTAGCTTGTTTATTTTTAAAACCACCAAACCCCCAACCCCAGAAAATCAAATCGTCGTCATCTTGATCATCTTTTTTTTTTCGTATGACAAATCTCTGATGACTTAAACTGTTGTTTCATTGTCTCTGTCAGGAAAAAGTAGTGAACAGCATACTCAATACTGTATTAGACCACATTCTAAGTCCAGCGGAAACGGAGAAAAATAACAAATAACCCTTTTCGTCAAGGCACATGAAACTGTTTTACATACATGTAGGCCCTATATAAGTTATGGAGAGAGGAATCGTCGACCTTGTATTCCAATTCGGGGATACAAAATGGCCGAAAAACACTAGTTTAAAAAGTTACGCAGAAGATCACAAAAAAATAACTACCAACTGTAGTTTGAAAATTCTCCATTAAATGGTACCAAATTTATCACATTCGTAGGAAATATCGATGCATTGTATATATTTCTCAAAATAACTATCAGACACAAAAATATTAAATTACTGAACTGTACGTGAAAGGAAGAGTTATGCAGGTACAAAAAAATCTTTTCAGTATAAGAGTAATAATTTTTAACAATAGGACCACGTTCTAAAACCAATTAACAGACAAGTAATGGTGCAAAGACTTCATGTCCAATCAAAATCTTGGTCTGCAATTGATGAGTGCTGTCAAGGTAAAGGCGCATGCTCTCAATCACGCTTGATGACTATATGTCAATTATATATCCAGCTTGCTCGACCAATGAGAGTTGCGTACTCTTTTAATCTATTCAGTCCATCAAATCAACGCACACGTCAAATCCGCAAGCTGATTCCGGACAGTCTGTAGGCTAATATTTTATGAGAGGATATGGATAAATGCACATGAGACTACAAAACATACGGAAAATTTTTAATGGGCTTGATGGCCATTTCATCAACTGATACCTCATCACCAACACTAGGACCAAAATATATAGGAAATCTGTCCTCAAAAATTTTTCTTTACATGTATATGTGATGGAACAAAAAAGGATCTAGAGTCAAAAGTGCCAAATATGGTTGAGGAGAGAGCTACAATGTAGGAAGAAATTATCCTTAATGTACTTTATGCCTTATTTTAGATATACTTAATCCACATGAATAAGGTTCATGTACATTGTATACACATGAGATATAATCTCATATAGAAATGCACCATGGAATAGCGAAGACAATAACAACGTTTCTGAAATCACTTCAAAATTAGCATCTCACAAGTGACAGCAGGCAAAGAGGTTTGCAGTTAGACATTGGGGAAGAAACGGAGCATGACCTAAAGCTACATTGTACTACTGTACTGAAATTTCCAGCAAAAATGCACCAATAACTTGATATGGAAAACTTATTTGGGGTTATGAAAAAAAGGCAAAGTTTACCTGAAAATATTTTTGTAATCCCTCAAAAACATCATTTCTGGGGTTTGATTTTAAACCTCATACATACATGTATATACAAAGTTATCTTCTATGTTTAAAGGGGAAAACTGACAGGGGTACACTATTCAACAATACAATAAATAGATATCTTTCAGAAAACTATATAGATTTTTTTGTCAACTGTAATTGATCTAGTTGTGTTGAATCAATCTATTGTAGGAGTAATTATCCCCTCCCCCAATGGAGTTAGGGAGGGGATACAGCATCTCTTCCGTCCGTATGTCCGAGTGTCTGTCTGTTCGTCCTACCTCAGATTAAAGTTTGCGTTAAGTTCATATCTAGAAAAGACATGTGGCACATCAATCATCTTTGGTAGTGGACTATTCTTAGAGCTGCTTCAAATGATAATTGCGTCACTCTGACTTACATTTAAGACTCGATGACACGGGCTAAAGTTTACGTTAAGGTTCATATCTGAGAGACTACATGTGAAACATCAATCATCACTGGTCATTGGATACGTCTTTGAGAGTGATGCGCATGCTGCTTCAGGTGATAATTGGGTCCCTCTGACCTACATTTTGTGCTTCAATGACTCAGGTTAAAGTTTGCTTTAAGGGTCATATCTGAGAAACTACATGTGACACACCAAGCATCCTAGGTCAGTGGATACGTCTTGTAGAGTGCTGCTGCTTCAGTTGATTGGGTCACTCTGACCTACATTTTATGCTTCAATGACTCGGGTTAAAGTTTGCATTGAGGTTATATCTGAGAAACTACATGTGGCACATCCTTGGACAGTGATGGTGCTTGAGATGATAATTATATTGGGTTACTCTGACCTACATATTATGCTTCATTGGCTTGTGTTAAAGTTTGCGTTAAGGTTCATATCTGAGAAACTACATGTGGCACATCAATCGTCTTTGGTCAGTGAATGCGTCTTGGAGATTGATGCTAAGTGAACTTATATAAATTGGGTCAAAATGACTTACATTTTATGCTTCAATGACACAGGTTATAGTTAAAAGACCTGTGAAGTCTCTTTCGGCGTGATGCTTTCAAACCCCAAATCACGCTCTCACGCTCATCCCTTTCAATGTCACGCTTTTTAAATTTACATTTCAAATAGAAAAACGATCTTTTCGTGATACGAAAAACCAGATATTTGGGTTGTTTCGTATATTATTTCACACATATGGTTTATTTTCGATAAATATCTACTAAATAAAACATAATTTTCATTTGAGGTCACAGATAAGAAAGCAAATTTTCTTCTCTTTTTATGACAAGGATTTTGTCTCAAAGTCATTGCTATGACCAACTGATATGCTCTCAGAATGTACCATTTCGCAGCCTGAAAAAAAATCTTTCAGGGCAAACCCCCAGATCCCCCATCTCACTCTGGTAACCCAAATCCGCTTGACAGCTCTGCGTTAGGTTTCACATCTGAGAAACTACATGTGGCACATCAATCATCTGTGGTCATTGGATATATCTTGGACAGTGATGCTAACTCAGTTGATAATTGGGTCACTCTCATCTACAATTTATGCTTCAATGACTCAGTGTAACGTTTGCGTTAAGGTTCGTATCTAAAAAACTACGGCACATCAATCATCTTTGGTCAATGGATGCGTCTTTGAGAGTTAATAATTTGGTCACTCTGACTTACATTTTATGTTCACTGACTTGGGGTTAAAGTTTGTATTAGGTTCATATCTGAGAAACTACGTGTGGCACATCAACCATCTTTGGTTAGTGGGTGCGTCTTTGGGAGTGAGGCTGCTCTGCATGATATTTGGGTAACCCTGACTTACATTTCCGCTTTAATGACTCTGGTTATTGTTTGCATTAAGGTTCGTATCTGGATACTACATGTATCACATCATTCATGTTTGGTTAGTGGATGCATTTTGGAGAGTGATGCTGCCCCACCATGACCAATGCTTTTCACTCAGGTGTCAACACAATATTCATACACTTTATTCAAATATGACACTTCCTCCCATAATAATATGTTATCAGCTTTCATTTAAATCTTTTTATGATTTTTTTACTATTAAAATGTACTATTTATGATTAAAACACCCGATTTTCAATTATATGATCTTTGGGAATTGTTTGACTGAGGGGCCCAAATGACCCGGAAGTGGTTAGTAATCGAACAAGTTCAAGGATCTCTTATATGAGTTATTGTCCCGTTTATGCCGATTTTTCATATTCTTATACTTTTGGTCATTTCATTTGAAAACTCTAGTGGTTAGGTGTAAAGTGCAAAAATGTTCAGCATGCCAAGGGCAACATATACATATTCTTAAGCAGAGACAAATGTGTTCAAGGTTTCCTTATAGGAGATATTGTCCCTTTTTTGGAATGATTGGATGACAACCTTTCCATGTCGCTTACTACAAAACCCGGATGACCGGAAGTTTCTTGCCTACTCGCTACGTTTTATATTTACATACGCTGGGATATAGTTCTCAAATGAATTTCTGGTTTATTGCGGAGTAATGTGTTTGTTGACATATCAACAGATGGATTCACAACGGGAACCTTGTTATAACTTGATTACAGGTAGTTAATTTGTTTTCATAACAGTTATCTCAGTAATAAAGATAAAAACTTAATTAGTGTGCCAGTCTGTTATTGATTTCATAAAGCGGTCAATTATCGGTCATTTAATTTGCAGTTAAATGAGTTAAACATTTATAATCAAGTTTAAAAAAAAAAAGAAAATATCAAATCATTCTCTACTTATAAGGGAAAAATATTAGTTTTTGTTTTTATTTTATCATTTTTAGCTCACCTGGCCAAAGACCATGTGAGCTTTTGCCATCACTCGGCGTCCGTCGTCCGTCCGTCCGTTAACTTTTATTCAAAGATCTTCTCCTCTGAAACTGCTGGGCCAATACTAACCAAACTTGGCCTGAATCATCACCTGGGTATGCTCTTTCAAGTTTGTGATTTTTATGTCCGTAGACCAAACAACATGGCCGCTGTTACTAAAAATAGAACATAGTGGTAAATTGCCTTTTTTGCAAATTACTCGAAAAGCGTTACAGGTATCAAAAATCTGACAGGGTAAAAATGATCAGCATGATGAGATCTACCCGCCCTGCAATTTTGAAGAATATCCGATAACCCGTCTTGGAGTTATTGCACCTTTTCCGTAAAATTTTCGCTTTTTTTGTTACTTTTAGTCTTATATATTGAAAATGGTAGAAGATAGAAGTTAAGTTTAAATTACAAAAATGGTCAGCATAGTAAGATCCACATTTCCTGCAATTTTGAAGAAAATCTGACGACACACATAGGAGTTACGACCCCTTTTTCTTTGAATTTTCACGATTTTTTAACATTTTTACTTTTATTTCACAAAAACTGTTCGAGATGGAGGTTAAATATGAATTACAAAAGTGTTGAGCTTTTCCAGGACTACAAATCCAGCAGATTAGCATCTCATCGAAGATGGCCACCACTAAGGAATATAGTTTAACATAGGACCCTATGGGAAATGCATTCAGAGATCTTCTCCTCTGAAACCACTGAGCCAATGTGGACCAAATTTTGTCACAATAGTCCTCAGGTGGTCCCCTTCAAAGTTTGTGATTTTTGCGGTAGTACCACATCCAAGATGGCCGCCAGCGGGGAACATAGTTTAACATAGGGACCCTATGGGAAATACATTCAAAGGTCTTTTCTCCTGAAACCACTATAAGCCAATAGGAACCTTGGATACAATTGCCCTTGGCTGGCCCCCTTTAAAGTTTGTGATTTTTATATTCGTACCTCATCCAAGATGGTCGTCAGCACAGGACTGGACATAGTTTAACATAGGACCCTTATGGGAAATGTATTCAAAGATCTTCTCCTCTGAACCTACTGAGCCAATTCCAACCAAACTTGGTTACAATAGTCTTTAGGTGGTCCCCTTGAGAGTTTGTGATTTTTATGTTCATACCTCATTCAAGGTGGCAGCCAGCAGGTGACATAGTTTAACATAGTTTAACATAGGGACCCTATGGGAAATGCATCTGAAGATCTTCTCCTCGGAAACTATCAAGCCAAATTGAACCAAACTTGGTCACAATAGTCCTTGTGTGGTCCCCTTTAAAGTTTGTGATTTTTACGTTCGTACCTCATCCAAGATGGCCGCCAGCGTGGAACATAGTTTAACATAGGGACCCTATGGGAAATGCATTCAAATGTCTTCTCCTCTGAACCTACTGAGCCAATTGGAACCAAACTTGGTTTCAATTGTCTTTGGGTGGTCCCTTTCAAAGTTTGTAATTTTTTTGTTTGTACCTCATACAAGATTGAAAATGTTAACATCTTGTGAACTGATTTATAGTATGAATGGATGGTCTTTTCGTGACAGTGAATAAAACTAGTCACCAGGTGAGCGATACAGGCTCATGTGAGCCTCTAATTGGATTGTTAGTTGCTTTTTTAATAGAAATTGAGGACAATTTTCTTATCAATGAGATTACCTTCTGATTTGAACTTCTGCTCTTCTAAGAAAAGACAACTAGCACATTTTTGTTTTATTTATTTTTTTTATGCCCCGCCTACGAAAGTTAGGGAGAATATAGTATTTGGGTGTGTCCGTCCGTCCGTCTGTTTGTCCGTCCGTCCGTCCGTCCTAAGCCAGGTTGACCCTCAGGTTGAAGTTTTTTCTGTGAAGGATGTATGCTATTATCATGAAACTTTGTATAAATACACATTAGGGTATAATTAAACAAAAATCATAAAAAATTTTTATTCCGGCTACCAACTTCATGCTTCACTGATCATTGAAAAAAAGGGGGGGGGTAGTATGAGGTTTACCCTTAGGTTGAAGTTTTTTCTGTGAAGGATGTATGCTATTATCATGAAACTTTGTATAAATACAGATTAGGGTATAATTAAACAAAAATCATAATAATATTTTATCCTGGCCACCAACTTCATGCTTCACTGATCATTGAAAAAAGGGGATAGTATGAGGTTTACCCTTAGGTTGAAGTTTTTTTCTGTGAAGGATGTATGCTATTATCGTGAAACTTTGTATAAATACACATTAGGGTACAATTATACAAAAATCATAATAAAATTTAATCCTTGCTACCAACTTCATGCTTCACTGATCATTGAAAAAAGCGGGTAGTATGAGGTTAACCCTTAGGTTGAAGTTTTTTTACTGTGAAGGATGTATGCTATTATCATGAAACTTTGTATAAATACACATAAGGGTATAATTAAACAAAAATCATAATAAAATTCTATCCCGGCTACCAACTTCATGCTTCACTGATCATAAAAAAGGGGGGATAGTATGAGGTTTACCCTTAGGTTGAAGTTTTTTTTCTGTGAAGGATGTATACTATTATCATGAAACTTTGTTTAAATACACATTAGGATATAATTGAACAAAAAATCATAATCATAATACAAATTTATCCTCGCTACCAATTTCATGCTTCACTGATCTTGGATAAAAAAGGGGGGGGGGGTAGGGGGGGGAGTATGAGCTTTACCCTTAGGTTGAAGTTTTTTTGATGCAGTTTCTTGCAATGGATTCCTTATGACAAATTAACTTAGCCTTGCACCATCATTTTGGGTATAACTTGTATCCTTTCCAAGCTATGAGGGACCCAAACGGGACCAAAATTGCAAACATGCGGATTACTAAAATTTTTATTTTTCATCTGATTTCAATGGGATTTTTTTCTTTAGATTCCTCTCATTGTAGGCTAGTAATATGTCAACATATTTGGGACAGCTCTTACTGTTTCCGAGCTATTAGGGGTCAAAGGGGCGAAAATTGCAATTTTTGTCTCGCCCACGACGAAAGTCGCGGAAAGCGAGACATATGCGTACAAAGTATGACGGCGACGGCGGCGGCGGTGGCGTAAACTTTCATGTTAAGTTTTTGTGATTAGGTCACTTTCTCAATTACTATTAGTGGTAGGTCAATGATATTTGGTATATAGGTTGGTCTTGAGTAGTACATGACAGTCCACTATATGGCTTTTGTCTGTGACCTCAATTTCACGGTCCAATGAACATGTTAAGTTTTTGTACTAAGTTTAGTTTCTCAGTAACTTTAAGTGGTAGGTCAATGGTATTTAGTATATAAGTTGGTCTTTGGTAGTACATGACAGTATGTCATATGGCTTTTGTCCTTGACCTCAATTTCACTGTCTAGTGAGCATGTTAAGTTTTTGTGATTAGGTCATTTTCTCAGTAACTATAAGTGGTAGGTGAATGATATTTGGTATATAGGTTGGTTTTAAGTAGTACATGGGAGTCTGCTATATGGCTTTTGTCTGTGACATCAATTTCACGGTCCAATGAACATGTTAAGTTTTTTGTGTTTAGTTTAGTTTCTCAGTAACTATAAGTGGTAGGTCAATGATATATGGTATGTACGTTGGTCTTAGGTAGTTCATGACGTCTGTCATATGGCTTTTGTCCTTAACCTCAATTTCACGGTCTAGTGAGCATGTTAAGTTTTTGTGATTAGGTCATTTTCACAGTAACTATAAATGGTAGGTCAATGATATTTGGTTTATATGTTGGTCTTGCATAGTACATGAAAGTCTGTTATATTGATTTTGTCTGTGACCTCAATTTCATGGTCCAGTGATCATGTTAAGTTTCCTAGTATCTATTAATGTAGGTTCAATAATATTTGGCATGTGGGTTTGTCTTAGATGGAAGATGACAACCTGCTATTTGGCTTTAGCCCTTGACCTCATTTTCATGGTCCAGTGAACATGTTTGGTTTTTCAGTATCTATCAGTGGTAGGTCATTAATATTTGGAATTTTGGTTTTGGGTGATATGTGACATTCTGTTATATTGCTTTTGTCAGTTAATCTAATTTCACAGTCTAGTGAACATGTTAACTTTTCTGATTTAGGCAGTTTGCGTTTTAACATCAATTTTGCTATCAAGCAGGGACGGGCGAGACATCAATTTTGTTCTACACTTGTTAGAAATATGTGAAATCTTTATTTTACATCAGATTTTGATGGGATTTTTTGCTTCGGATTCCTCTCATTGCAAGCTTTCAGTGGTATGCCAACAGATTTGACGTAGCTCTTACAGTTTCCAAGCTATAAGGGGTCAAAGGGGCCAAAATTGCAATTATCAGAAAATATGTGAAATCTTTTTTTTATCATATTTTGATGGGATTTTTTTCTTTGGATTCCTCTTATTGTAAGCTTTCAGCAATATTGCAATATGGCGTAGATATTATCATTTTCGAGCTATAAGGGTTAAAAGTGCCAATATTGCAATTATTAGAAATATGTGAAATCTTCATTTTTGTCTCGCCCGCGACGAAAGTCGCGAAAGCGAGACATAGGCGTGCAAAGTATGACGGCGACGGCGACGGCGACGGCGGCGTAAACTCAAGTTTTAATACAGAAGCCATTGATGTAGGAACTTTATATTTGGTCCATATGTAGCTTACGGCGAACCCTATCTGTCGGACCCAAAATCATGTGACCTTGACCTATATTTCGCGGTCCAGTGACCAGGTTAAGTTTTTTTGCTTAAGTCCATTTCTCAATAACTAGAAGCTAGAAGTCAATGATATTTGGTATATAGCTTGGTCTTGGTTAGTACATGTCCGTCTGCCATATGGCTATTGACCTTGACCTCTATTTCACAGTCCAGTGACCAGGTTAAGTTTTTTTGCTTAAGTCTGTTTCTCAATAACTAGAAGCTAGAAGTCAATGATATTTGGTATATAGCTTGGTCTTGGTTTATTACATGTCCGTTTGCCATATGGCTTATGACCTTGACCTCAATTTCACGGTCCAGTGACCAGGTTAAGTTTCTTTGCTTAAGTCTGTTTCTCAATAACTACAAGCCATAGGTCAATGATATTTGGTATATAGCTTGGTTTTGGTTAGTACATGTCAGTCTGCCATATGGCTTTTGACCTTGACCTCAATTTCATGGTCTAGTGAACAAAGTTGAGTGTTTCTGATTAGAATAGTTTCTTAATTACTGTAAGTGGAATGGTAATAATATTTGGCTTGTAGGTTGCTCTTGAGTAGTGCATGACTGTTTTAGCGACAAGCAGGGACGGGCGAATCATCTATTAGGGTCCACTCTTGTTCATCAGATTTTGATGGATTTTTTCTTTGGCTTATTCTCATTGTAAGCTTGCAGTAGTATGGCAATAGATTTTGCGTTGCTCTTACGGTTTCCAAGCTAATAAGGGGTCAAAGGGGCCAAATTGCAATATTTCAAAATATGTGAAATCTTTATTTTTCATTGGATTTCAATCCGAGCTTTGTCCTATGATTTTTTCTGGATGTAAGCGTATAGTTGGTAGTCTACAGATTTTGCTTAGCTCTTCGGATATCCTATAAATAAGGGATTAAAAGGTCTAATTTTTATTTTCACTAGTTTGTGACCAGTTAATAAATGTGTCAATGTCCTTATTGTGGACAGCAAAGTACTGTGCCCACATTCATTTTAGTTTACACTTGTTTCAATTTCAGTGTCGACATGCTGAGGTCGTATCATGCTGCGCTCAACGTAGCCCTTTATTTGTTTTTTTATTGTTGCTTAGTTTTTTGTAAATTAATTTTAGATAAGTCAACATATTCTGTGGTTGAAAGATAGGTCTTTGCTGTATGTCCAATCTGGCTGATGATTATTTTGAATGCCTTGCAAATCCAAACTGTTGGTTTCTCTGAAATACAGCTTTCTTTGCCTATGTGTCCAGGAGTCCGTTAAAGTGCAACGTATTTTGTTGTTCTACACTGGTAGCCTAGGATATGATTGATTTCTGCAGAGAAAGACTTTGCAGCTTTTATGAGTCAAAGGCCGGAAACGAATTTTCCCGCAGTCTTTTCTTTATTCCAACACTATAAAGCCATCTGAGGTATTGGTGGTATTTTATGATATTCGATGTATTATTTTTTTATCGAGATGTAGTTAAAAGTTTGTTTCATCTGCCAATAAATGTAATGAAGACTTGAACTGAAATTAACAGCAGTCGCAGATCTCAATATTTTGTTGAATTTCGCTGAATACGCAATTGTCCATTTCTTGTATCTTTTATGAGCTATCGTCATGATTGTTTTCTTGATTTTGGATTTTATTTTATGTTGGTACTCATTGGTATAAGCAATGAAGGGATGTTGAGCAAATGCACATGTGACAAAATCGCTACAAATACATGGCAAAACCAAGCAATGGAACGATGCTATTATTGTTGTTCTTCATCTATATATCTTTTTAAAATATGAGTGTCCTCGACTTGCACAAAATGGCAAGTAGTTTAACACGGACTGTGTATGAAAATGCATTTAACAATCTTCTATATCTTAAACACATAACACATTTCTTGATTGTTTCAAGCAATAGAGATTAGTTACAGGTAAATCAAATATGGTTGGGAAAGAAGAACAAACTGACTGGATTCTGACATGAATAATTTGTCAAAGAAACATCGAAGGTGAAACAATCTACAATAGATGAAAATTACAATAACATGCTACAATCTGCCAGGGAAAAACACATGAGAAACACAAACAAGACAACAGACAAACGTAAATAACGACAGGAACTCGGGACAGCCGGACTTGGTACCGGCACTAGCAAAAGCAAGCGGTATAGGGTTAAACCAGATTATGGGTACCAAAACCTCCAATTTATCTGCCCCCTTTTCATATAGTATAAAACATACATGGAGTCCAATTGTTCCATTAGTGCTATCAGCACTTTGATTGCTAAATTTTCATTGATTTTATACTTTTGGTCATTTATTTTGAAAACTATTGGAGATGGAGGTTAAGTGTAAATTTCAAAAAATGTTCAGCATGACAAGGACTACATTTTGTCTAACTCTTCATTTATATGAAAGTTGTTTGATGAATCATTATCATCCCCGCGCTTTAGCGGGTGGTATATAGTGATCATGGTGTCCGTTCGTCCATCCGTTCGTTATTCAGTCCACCATAGGGTACATACGTTGTGAGCCTCCTGTTTTCCACATAGCAAAAATGATATACTGAACCAATTGTTGCCAGGTTTGCAATGAAAATTTCATTGTGTCTCTAGTTTATGCTGAATTTCTGTTGCAGCTCTGTCATTGACAAAAGAAGTACAAAAATAGAGGGTGTTGAGATTGTATCAATACCTGATCTAATTTTCTCAGAAAAGAGCAAAAAATTTATATATGAAGAAAAGACAATATTATGTATTACAGAGGTAAGTTTGCTTGTCATTATATGCAGATTTATGACACAAGTATTTACTTGTCCTTGCATAATTGTGGTCAGCCTTTATGCAAAAGTAGGGAACAATATAGAATTAGAAACTCGGTCATTCTGTCATTCATTACCACTAAATATGGATCAGAAAACATGAACTAGAAAATCATTTAGCTTTTGTGAAATATATTCCTTTAAATGGCAGAAACAAGAAAAATGTATAGAATTATTACCACAAACATAAGTTAACGTTACGGTCTGGAATATAGACTGCCATGTCCCACTGACGATCCATGTCATAACCAGGACTTAGTGTGTGCAGCGTTTTGTTCACCCAATAAAACTTGGATATTAATCATAATTGTACTGAAACGACAAGGAAAGATATTGACTGCTGGGGTCATTCCCACCTGACACATTTTCTACAGCATGAAAAGGACTTTTCAGACCCATAAGGACAATGGACCTCACACAGGTGTAAATTGAGGTGGTCTTTACTGGGATAGCATAATATTATGGAACAGAATACAGAAGGTTACCATACCTAGGATATAAAGATATGGTTTTGAGTCATGAAATTCACATTTGACATGAAAACTAACAATATGCCCATTTGAGGAACATTTGTAACACTCATGTGTACAATAACCCATATTTTATCTGAATTTTACCATGTTTTCATTTAACAAAATATGTTTAAACATAGGTGCGTTTTGCATTATTAAAACCTATGATTCAGGTGAGAGGAGAGAAATGCAGGTTCTTGAGAGCCTTTTGTTTATTAGCTCACTCTTGTAAAGCCAGGGGGAGCTTTTGTCATCACTTTTCGTCCATTCATCCTCCATCTGAAACTACTGGGCCAATTGGAACCAAACTTGATCGCAATGGTCTCCAGGGAAAAAGTTGTTTTTCAGGTTGACACTTTTTTCAAGATGGCAACCAGGAGGAACTGTAGTTATGTCTCCTCTTCTACGATACCCTTTGTTTCTTCTTGTTTTTCTTCTCATACAATAATGTCCGGCCCATAATTTTTTTTTGTCTTTTGACCTAGACTTAAGATATTTGGCATGTAGGTGTATCATCATGAGAAGGTGTGACCTACCATAGTGACCTTCATGTGATCTTGACCTTTGATATCAAGTTCCAATTATTGAAAATTTTAGCTGTTGGCCTGTCTGTCCAGAATTTTTTCATCTTTTAACCTAGACTCAAGATATTTGGCATGTGGGTGTATCATCATGAAAAGGTGTGTGATGTACTATAGGGACCATCATGTGACCTTGACCTTGAAGTCAAATTGCTGAAATTTTTAACTGTTGGCCTGTAGAAACTTTTTCCATCTTATGACCTAGACTTAAGATGGCAAGGGTGTATCATTATGAGTGTCCTGCATACCACAGTGACCTTAACCTTTGACCTCAAGGTCAAATTACTGAAATTTAGCTGTTGGCCTATCGGGACCAGAACTTTTCATCTTATGACATAGACAAAAGATATTTGGCATGAGGGTGTATCATCATGAGGCAGTGTGTCGTGTACCACTATGGCTTGCATATGAATTTGACCTTTGACCCTAAGGTCAAATGAATTTTTGTGCTCCTGGCTAGATTTTTTCTTCTTTTGACCTAGACTTAAGATGTTTAGCATGTTGGTGTATTGTCATGAGATAGTGTGTCATGAACCATAATGGCATACTTGTGACCTTGACCTTTGAAATTGAGGTCAAATGACTGAATTCTTACCTTTAGGCCAAACTTTTTCATCTTTTGACAAAGACTAAAGATATTTTGCATGTGGGTGTATCATCATGAGGAAGTGGGCCAAGTACCATAATGACCGTCATGTATCTTGACCTTTGAGTTTGAGGTCAAATTACTGAATTTTTTAGCTGTTGGCCAGCACTTATTCATCTTTTGACCTAGACTTATGATATTTTTCATGTTGGTGTATTATCATGAGGTGTGTTGTGTATTATAATGACCTTCATGTGACCTTGAAATCAAAAGATTTTACATCCAGGTAACTTTGTCATCTTTTGACCTAGACTTTAGTATGCGGGGTATCATCATGAAATTGTATGTCTCATACCATAATGACCTTCTTGTCCAGTCCATAACTTTTTTTAAGCTCACCTGGCCTAAAAGGCCATTCGAGCTTTTGCCATCACTATGCGTCCGTCGTCTGTCGTCCGTCGTCTGTCGTCTGTCTGTCCGTGAACAATTTCAAAAATCCTCTCTGAAATCGCTGGGCCAAATGTAACCAAACTTGACTTGAATCATCACGAGGGTATGGCTTCTCAAAATTGTGTTCGATTAGTCGGCTGGTCAAACAACATGGCCGCCATTGCTAAAAATAGAACATGGGGGTAAATTGCAGCTTTTGGCTAATAACTCGAAAACTGTTACAGATATCAAAAATCTTACACGAGGGAAAAATGAACAGCATGATGAGATCTACCCACTGTGCAATTTTGAAGAAAATCTGAAACCCATCTCGGAGTTACAGCCCTTTTTCCGTAAAATTTTCAAAATTTTTGCATTTTTTATTTTTTATTTCAAAAAGTGTGACAGATAGAGGTCAATTGTAAATTGCAAGAATGTTCAGCATATCAAGATCTACCCACCCTGAAATTTTGAAGAAAATTCATGACCCCTTGTAGGAGTTTTGCCCCTTTTTCACCAAATTTTTTTGATTTTCGTATTTTTCATCTTTTATTTCCAAAACTATAGAAGATGAAGGTTAAGTGTAAATGATAAAATGTTTGTCATGCTGTGGTGAATTCAAAACTGGTGTTGAAAATAGTTCGTTGACCGCCATTTTCAAAATGGCCGCCAAAAAAAGCGGGAAAATTCAACATTGTCGGATTTCAATGAAATTTGGTATCCAAATGGATATTTATGTCACTACTTCAAAACTGGTGTAAAAAATTGTTTGTTGACTGCCATTTTCAAATGGCTGCCAAAAAGGCGGGAAAATTCTAAATTGTCCTATTTCAATGAAATTTGGTTTCCATATAGATATTGATGACTGATGTTGAAAATTGTTCGTTGACCACCATTTACAAAATGACGTCTCGACTTCAAAACTGGTGTCGAAAGTGGTCCTTAGCAAGAACATTTTTTGTCAAAAATGCCCAACAAAGAAATATAGTAAAACACGATCAGACTTTAAATACTGTTCAAGATATTGGTTGTGTTCGAGCTACGAAAGTTTGAGAGACTGAAGATCAACTGTATAACTTACAATTTTACCTTGATTGTGGCAATTGAAAGCTAGGTGAGCGATACAGGCTCCTGTTACCCTATGGTTTATATTTTGACCTAGACTTAAAAAAATTCTCATTTGGGTATGTCATCATGAGATGATGTGCCAAGTACCTTAATGACCATCATGAGACTTTGATCTGTAGTCTTTAGATCAAACAGTTGCATTTTTGAAGTGTTGACCTTATTTTTAGTCCCCTACCGGCGATAGCCGAAGGGGACATTAGGTTTGCACTCCGTCCGTCCGTCTGTCCGTCCGTCTATCCGTGCATCTGTCAGTCCCGCATCAGTTTTCCACACTTTTTTCTAAACCGTTGCAGGTATTGATCTGATATTTTGTATGTGAGTCTACCTTAATGAGTTACGGATCAAGTTGAAGTTTGGTTCCGGTCCACTGATTTTTGATGGAGTTATCGGCCTTGGACTTAGAAAATTTTAGTAAAATGTCAGTTTTCCGCACCTTTTTTATAGACCATGTAGGTATTGATCTGATATTTTGTATGTGAGTCTACCTTAATGAGTTACAGCCCAAGTGTATGTTTTGTTCCGGTCCACTGATTTTTGATGGAGTTATGGGCCTTGGACTTAGAAAATTTTAGTAAAATGTCAGTTTCCGCACCTTTTTCCTAAACTGTTGCAGATATTGATCTGATATTTTGAATGTGAGTCTACCTTAATGAGTTACAGATCAAGCTTAAGTTTGGTTCCGGTCCACTGAT
>MJUU01060472.1:6437-65501 GCA_002080025.1 Modiolus philippinarum
GCAAATCCGTGCAGGATCCTCGGCATGCTGGTGGACTTGCGAAGGAGGCAGTAGGAGGAGGGGAAAGTCTGCATTTCGTCTGGCTCCGGCGGCTGGGCAATCTCCTCCGCGCCAACCCTTACGCTAATGCTACTTTCGACTGTATTTGGAAGAAAATCCATATTTATTCATGGCATACCTTGTTACAATCTTTTAAGCTAGGTAGCATTCACTGTTCCAAAAAATCCCATGGCCTGCGAGGGTCGTCGTCTGCGCATGCGTTGGCAAATCCTGCATGGCCAAGCACCAAAAGTTAAGGCTACCCGTCGGCCAAACCATGCAGAATCCAGCTTGACTTATTGCTACCCCCCATGCTAAAATCCTGCTTAATTTCAGGCAAATTTTCGTGATCGTGATCATGAAAATTTTCCTTTTAGATCGTAGGAGAGGTATTGTCGATGGGATTTCTTGCTCAGCTTGAATCCAGTGCTCCGAACGAAAGCTCCTTGCAACGGACCCTTCTCTTTGTTAAGCGTGGGGCAACCCCATACTCTGGTGATTTCTCCTTCTCGATTTTTCAGAGTGAAAATCATGCTTTTTCCAAATTTTCCTTCCACTTCTACCACCTCCAAGATCTTATAGATCACTCTGTAGGCAAGTCCTTCCATATGAAGGCTTCCTGATTCTGGTCCTTCATCTCTTCCTAGAAGGCATCTTCGCTGATAAAGTCATCATCGCCAACAAGTTTATCGGGGTTGGTGGGATCGAATGAAATAACGGTCAGTTCGTTTTTCACCGTAGCCCTTTCAAATTTTTCCCTGTTGCTGGCGACTAGGTTATTCATATAATATCCCATAAGCCGTTTGGGAGAGGATGGGGGACTGTCATTACAGACTAAATCGAATCCCCTGCCATCCCCTTTGTCATAATGCATATCATGTCTTCCCATTCTTGTATTTACCCTATGCTCAATAGGAATGCCGTCCGTTTGCATTTTGCCCTCGAGGTGGGGATTTTTATGCAGGATTCTGCATGAGTGGGGCAGAATCCCCCTTTTCATACTACTACTGAACAAGGTCCGAATTGCTCTTCATTACGGAACAAGACTTGCTGCAAATCTGTTGGAAGCATTGAAGTTTGCTGTAATTCCTGCCTTTTATTGGTGGTGTAAATGTATGGTCTTTTCTTTCACTTTTACATTAAGATAAACAGATTTTCAAAATAAAAACATACTTTCAAATTACACTTTTTATTTCGTTTATATTATATCTATTGCACCTATTTTTAAGAGTTTTCTTTTATTTGTCTTCTTATCCAGTCTACAAATTTGAAAACGTTGGCATACACTCCTGGAAGCATTTCCTCTGTAATAAAAAAAATATATGAGGAAACATTTTTTTTGATAAAATGATCCATAATATACATTGTTAATACACTCGTTTTATGGCTAATAATTCAATTTGCGAACACAATTGAGAGTTTAACAAAAGGAAATAACTGAAAGCACCTACAATGACCAAAAACAAACGTAAACGCCGATAGAGCTCGAGATGCATTGTTGTATCTTTAATAATGTTCTAGATTTAACTTTTTCTATTCGGTTGAAACTAAACTTTTAAGTATGCTGCTTCATAATTTGTGCTTTGGTCTGTAATGAATTCAACTTCTATTATTGTATCTTATATAGTTTGAATTGAATCGCAACTCATGTCTTGGCATCTCCGTCAGATTTTCGGACTTTTCAGGTTTTATCATTGCAAAAGCAATATATTTTTTCCCACGACCCCTACCCCCCCACCCCCCCNCCCCCCCCCCGCCGATGTTCTTTTCATAGTATAATTCTGTGAACCTTCATGAGCATTCTGATAAAACTTCCCGAATCCTATTTATTCTGTATCATTCACTCATGGTGAAACCTTGCTTATGCTAAGCATATGAAAGATCAAAAAGAGTTCCCCGTCAATATTTTAATCACTGATATTCCTGAATTTGGATCATCAAATCTTTTTTTTAGCTTGAATAACTTCGTTTTCAATTTCCTAACAAAAAGTCACATTTATCTGAAATTCTATTTACTTCTTAAATGAAGAGAGAAACTCCTTTAAAATAGCCCGGTGGACGTCTTATATTGCACAATAAATATTCAATATACATGACTGTTTTCTTAAAATTACAATCTGTTTCAATACACAACTTCTGGAATTAAAAAAATTGACACATTCAAAAGATGTTTATACCACCAATAAGAAATTGTTAAACTTTTGATACTAGTTATTTTTCAACAATTGTTGACGTTCATAGCCTTAAGATACATTACAAACAGGAAGCTGCTCATCATAACGATATTCAAGTCACGTGTCACTGTTCCGGTATATTTATTCATTCTACAGGCTTTCAAGATTTAAGTATTATAATGAGTAAACGGGTTGCATAAAATGATCATTAATTTTGAAGCGTTATCATATTGCATTACAATAGTACTTACTAGCACAATCCACTCCCCATGAAACAAGTCCATGTACATACCATACACCATCAATTCTGCACATAAATGGACCACCACTATCACCCTTTAAATACATCGAAGCATTTAACAGTGGCGAAGTGAACATTTTGATATTGTATAAGAAATTGAAATCTCACACGCACTCTGAAATCATTTTAGGTAGATTTGCAGATTTGTTTAAATATGTATAGTACAATATAATTCTTCATGCTTTAATAAATGTTTCTAATGGAACATTTAAGGCTGTAGTCACTTTTTCATTTCGATGATTCCACATTATTCGCAGCGTCAAAATCTACCTAGAAATCAATTTTCATTGAAATTGGATATTATGAAATTTTGCGTAGTTTTGCGGCCATCTTGGAAATGGCAGCCATTTTGAAAATTTTAAACTCATTGTGAATAACTTCAGATGGTGGTCCAACTTTGTGCAAAGTTTGAATTTGTTTGATTCAGCCATTCAAAAATAATTGCTCGGACAAAAATATGTGGAAAAAGCGGAAGAAGAATAATAAGAAGAAGAAACGTAGAATAACAACATGTCACACCGACGTTGTCTAGGGTGACATAAAAATAGTGAGATGATATTAATCTTCACTTTGAATTCGTCACCAAGACTAGCTGTACTTACATCTTAACCTGGAGTTTTGTCTCGTCATTCCATGATACTTCATACATTTTGTATAAATATAAGCATTTATTGTCGTGATAAGATGGAAGCAAACAGTATTCATTTGGATTTTTAGTTGATTGGCCATAGTGTTCGCCTTCACTGAAAATGTGTCGAAAGTGTTAAAGTAAGACATTCATTTAGAGATATTTTCCTAGAACATGTAGACCTTGTTGGCTAGATTATTACCTTGGCTTACTCAGGCGGAGACTTTAATTTTTTTTTTTTTGCTTACGATTTTGATATCTTTTTGTTCAATTAGCAAACACATGACTTGACTGTAACTTGATACGGCGTAATAACAATGTTAAAATTATAATGCAGCAGTAATAATACGCTATATTGTCGTTCTATGCTAACTTGAGGTACATTAGAAAGGTTCAACATGTTCCTCAACATAGGGAAACTTGATAGAGGAAGGGGAGATTTCGGTACCAAAAAACCGGTTTAACCCTTCCGCCGTCTTTTGCTAGTGCCGGTAGCAAGTCATACTATCCCGAGTTCATATCGTTATCTACGTTTGTCTCTTGTCTTCACTAGTGTTTTCTGGTGTAGTTCGCTTTTGAATTGGTATGTGATTGTTTTTTTTCGGTCATTGTAGGTGTTAACTGTTATCGTTTGCTTGTAATTGTCTATTCAATTTATTATTTTATGTAATTAAAATGTATCTTTTTACTTGGCAGGCGTCGTTCCCTCCCTTGTCCCAACCAGAACAAAACATGAATGGCGTTAAATCCTCTTTCAGTTCCTCTCTCTTTCTGCAATCCTCCATACTAACTATCGGCATTTCTGATTGCTTTAACACGTCTCTGTTTGAATTATCTGGGAATATTAAAATTAACATGATTAAACTTGAATTCGCACATGCCTGCGTGATGATTAATAACCTTTTATAATCAGAATTAATTAGTAATATTTTTTTCTAAAGTAACGTTCCTGGAAAGGTTAAAAAATAAACATTATTTTATAATTGAAGGTATTGTTTCTAAATGATCACAATATCCATGCACAAGACCTCAAGAAGGGTGCATAACAATTACCATTCTACCTTTCAGTCAGTCTTTTGATTAATATCTTTCACCTGTTTGTCGATCTGACTTTATTTATCGTTCGCATAATCGTTACTCCTTCTATATTTTTTTGTACGATTTCAGCAAAACTCTACCGAAAAATCGGTCACTATTGATGATGTGTATAAAGGTAACTAATAATCAAAGAAAGATAATTATCGATGTAGTCATTATGAATACCAGGCCGACTTTCCTGGTTTTAAATTTGTTTTCATTGATTAACGTTCGTCATTCTTGTCCCATTCGTGTCTATACTTGCACATACCTAGTGAATTTCAAGACTAGCATTAGCTATATAATTTGTTGTAGTGTCTTAAATCGTAGATATTTTCTGATTTATCAGTTATAAATAAATTATAAGGGTACATGAAAATTTCACCTTGGTCTTCATTATATGAATTTTCCTCTTCCTGGTATAAATCATATCAAAACAATTGCGATAGAATACCGAAGGAACAAGGCACAACATTGCATATATCAAAGTCAAGAGAAAAGGAAAAGCAAGAACACCAGAAAACGGAAGCCAAAGACATTATACACCAATAACTGTACACACCCTACAAAATACAACACAAAAACAAAAGCACTAACATTGTGAACCTCCACCAAAAACCAGAGTGACATAAGGTGCTCCCGAAGGGTACGCTTTCCTGCACTGCATTCAACACCCGTCACACAGCCAGTGAAGCATTTATGGTTTGAAAGATCTGTTTGAAAACATCGGTTAATGTCATTTTCTAACCAGTAGGCAAAACCAATGAAACCCTCAAACAGAACCATGGTAAAATTTCAAAAGCATCTATAATTCTTTTTAGTATTCAGAAAATAACGAGGACAAATCAGTACCACAAACATCATTAACGAAGACTTAACAAAAACTCACCAGTATGATATACAATATAACACACAAAACTAAAGCACTGACAGAGTTAACTCCCATAAAAACGAGGTTGACATCAGGTGTTCTGGAAGGTAGCCAAGCATGTCCTTCCTGCTCTGTATACAGCACCCTTCACACTGTTGGGTTAACGTCAGAATCGGAATGTCATCTCCGGGAAGACGTGAATCTAGCTGAAAATGTCAATTTTCATTTGCGACACTGGTATTTCATATCCATCTATGATATCGTGCACGTGGTAACGGCCACAGAATTTCCGAAGGGTCGAAAGTAACAACGGCTGAACATATCTCTGACCCAGCAGTGTTTGTGACAGTGCTTTTGCTCTTTCCATAAAGTCACTGTATGAACTACAAGCTCTACAGTTATGAATTATTTGTGAAATATGCACTCCATAGGTTGGGGAGGTAGTTATATTGCTGCTAAATTAATTCATTTCATGTTTCAATGCTCAATGATTTTATAGTCCGATAGGCAGTTGTTCAGATGTGTCGTACAAAAATTTGTCCGGCTTTTCACATTACCATTTATTTTAATGGCTGGCACATATATTGCAGGAGCTGCTCGTTTTTGCTGTGCCATATATTTTTTCTTGAGATTGATTCTTCCGGGTTCAGTTCCGTATCAGACCATTTAGATAATGTTTGCTTATTGTTTTGCTTATTCTATCGGCTTATGATTTGAAGCAATTTGCCAAAATTCAACATTTATCTTACAAGCAGAGATTGAACTGAATTATTTTTGTTTTAGTTTGTAAACGAATGCAAGTGATGAGTCATTGTGTGCAAGTTGAATAGCTTTAAATTCATCGGTACACGAATATGAAAGCAAACATGAATTTGTGTCAAACCGATACAATGCCCCACATCACAACTGTTTTGAACATGCTATATTTCGTGATCAGTTAAGCATGTAGTTGAGTGTGTGGATATATACTTTAATTATGATTTTTGTTTAATTATACCCCAATGGGTATTTAATAAAGTGTAATGATAATTACATGCATCCTTCACTGAAAAGATCTTAAACCCATGGATAAGCCTCAAACGATCCCCCTTTTTACGTGATCAGTGAAGCATGAATATGGTGGCATGGGTAAATATTTATTATGGGTTTTTTTGTTTATATTTATTTATTTATTTATATCCTAATGTCTATTTATGTAAAGTTTCATGATAATAGCATACATTCGGCACAGCAAAAACTTTAATCTAAGGTTTAATCTCATACTATCCCCCTTTTCCCATGATCCGTGAAGCATGAAGTTGGCAGCATGAAATGAAATGGACAGATTTCTATTATGATTTTTGTTTGATTATACCCTTATGTGTATTTATATACAGATATACGCCCTTAACGAAAAACTTCAGCCTGAGGGTAAACATCACACTATTCCCCAAAGAATTTTTCAATGAACAGACCCGAACATTAAATGCCCCCTACTTTTGTAGGCGGGGTATAAAAAGAGGGAAAAATGAAAATTCTAAAAATCAAAGATGAAAGAAAAAGGCAGTACAGATTTCATTCAATTTGAAACACCGGGTTAAAAGTTAGGAATTCAAAACACTTACTTAGTGTTTCACCCCAGCCGGCAACAAAACAGTAATCTCCAACTTTTGGTTCTCTTGTAGGTAGACATACTGGTGATACATATCTATTAAAAGTGACAGGTTTGTCAAATTTTAGCACTGCGAGGTCCAAGTCAAGGGGACGTTCTGCTTGGTCTGGATGTGGAAACTGTATGATCTTACTTATTGTAAGAATTTGATTATTTGCCTCTGGTACCAACTTTCTATGTCTTCCTGCAATTGCCCGCCATTGTGAAGGCTGGTCATAACTACAATATTGAAAAACAATTTTCATTTGAAAGCAATTGATCTTCTCGTCTAGAAAAAAGATAAACGAAGCAAGGATCTCTAGTCATCAACTATTTGAGAAAATAATGATGTGACAATGTAAACAAAAATAACTTGTAATGATTTTTTTCAGTACAGTATTTACGTGGTAGCCTAAACATTATAGTGTAATTTTTGCGGGTGCAAAATTTTGCGATTCATTCTCCAAAGAGGGATATTAAATTGTAATAATTTTTAATTTTCCCTTACGGCAAATTGTGTAATGAAAAAAAACATGTATAGATATCATAGAGATATATGGACTTTAATAGCGCAGGTTTTTATTTTCGTTCTTTCATACACCTCCCTCATATAGCGAAAGTTAAAAGCTCATGAAATATTCTAGCAATACGGTATTTATTGCTTTACAATCAAATATCGGAAATCTGATGACTCGAATTATTTATCGGTATGCTACCCTCTTCTGAATTATGATGATGACTTGTGTTGAGGAAACAACTGAATTTAAAATTATTCTAGCAGAGAGCATTAATTCCAGTAGTTTGAAAGTTTAGAGTCGATAATGAAGAGAAGACTTTTTTTGTTAATATGAAATCCAATCCCATTTCCAGCTAAACAGGCGTATATTTACCTAGCAAAGGCCAGATTAACTTTTTATGCATTGCATTTTTTAAAATCTTGAATGTATGAATATGTAACAGTGCTCTATCGTGATGTCCTTGAATTCATTATGTGTCGCAATGAAAATGTGACAATGTCTTGTATAAAAGCGATATCGCCCATGGAAGAGCAAAGAAATAATTCATGGAATATTTAAGGTTTTGATATCTTATAAAGGCTCTTTCTTGTAACATTAGTGGCAAGAATCGTTTAGACATTAACATACTAAAACTCTCGACCATTAAAACATTTAACTAATTATGCCGTCCAGGAAGAAAGATGTTTTGTGTTGTTTTCGTATGAAAACGCGAGAGCAGTCTTATTTCAATCATTGAAAAACTTGAGTTTTAGTTGCAAAAAGTATAAATTTCATTTTACGGAAACTAGCACTTTCGTGATATTCCGATGCAAGACGAGGTTATGAAAATCAACAACTTTCTAATTTTAACCACTTTGCATCATTGACTGCTTATGTTTATAAAATCTAGAGAAAAAAATCAGTATTTTCTTCGAGAAATAGTGCAATTTCAGCAATGTTGCCACTTCTTGATTATTTTGTATATTAAAATATAACAAACAATAAAATAATAAATAAATAAAATCGAACAGACTTATACTTTCCCAAAATTTTCTCTTCTACAATTTTCTAGCTGTCCCCAAATTACAAGTGAATCAAATACAGAAAAAAAAAAAAAAAAAAAAAAAAAAAAAAAAAAAATAAAAACAAATATTCACATTGCATCTCTTTGTCTCTTTGTATTTGTACAGTTTTGATAAAGCGCCAAGTAAAAGTCTTCAGCAGATATAAAGTCTTATACATCATGTATGCAGTATCTAAATTGCATGAAACAAAAACCTAAAAACACAAAAATTACAAATCTTACAATGCGAAACAATGCTTAGCTGTTATTGCAAACATTGGTGCAATTAGTGCTGCTGCACACTCGTGTATATAATTAGTTTTGTTGACCTCGTCCTGAACCAGCAACTGGATGGTCCATGGCCAAGAATTGGGTGGTCTAACGACACATCCACCCACAATTCTGAATTGAAGGCGCCCATTTCGCATCCTTCTGACTCGTGGGCGAGGGCAATCAGGTCTGATTAGTAATGGCTTGATTGGTGGGATTCCACATTCGCCTGGGCCTAAAATATACGATAAAGAATGCAATATAAATACGGTTTCTACTACACGTTTTGTTCTCTTTGTTATCTCGAAGCCATGAAATGGCTGGAGAGATGTTAATATGAAAAGATAAAATCCTCACGTGAGGCTTCAAGCCTATTAACAGCTCTAAAAGATGATCTTCGTGCTTCCGATAAAATATAGTGCGTAAGTTTCTTTCAAAATCGAATACATTGTGCATTTAAGTATATTTCTTCATTTTTTTTAGTTGAATACGGTGTTGCTTTATTAAATTGAAAACAATATGCATGTTTATCAAATTACTCTTTGATTTATATTGCGTCTCGGATCAACGAACCTGTCGCGCAGTGATTTGTCAAAGATGAAAATAACATTTGTTTACCTGTGACAGTGTATTGCATATATTTATAGCAATGAAATCGACATGCGAAATCACACAATCCGATTATTTTCACGTATTACGGAATAACTTAATACATGCAGACGTACATGTATGCAGCAGTTCTTTGGATGACTACGAAGTTTTGCCAAGTGTAGATTTTCAGGGCTTCGAGATTCAGCTCCATCGGAGCTTTGATTCTTTTTTTTCTAATGATTAAATAAATATAACCTATAAAAGTTCAAGATGTGATTGCATCTTGAAAGACATGATAGTTTTCAGTATGAAAATTTTGTCATGTTAATTATGATTTTGCAGCAATACAACCTTTTTTATCTCTGAAAAGCAAAATACAATACCATAAATGTTAATTTTGTAAAAACAGTGTATTCAATTATTCTCAATTACTTTGTCAGAAAAAAATGACAAAGGTAAACTTTTTTTTCAAAATACCCAATAGCTTTAATTGTCATTAAAACACAGTGAGAATTGATATTATTTTTACCGATAGCATGGAGCAAATGCATTGTGCAAGCGTACTGCATGCGTAATACAAAGGTAGGATGTGGCAAAACCTTGATGAATATGATACATCATACATAGTTATTGGCGTTTTCGCCAAACATTTTATTTTTACCCAACCTGTTTCTCTGTACAGAGATTCTCTTCTTGCAGAGACTGTTAATCCAGACTCTATCCTTGTGGCTTCTAACTGGAGTTTTTCTAGTCTGTCATCGTGTGTCTGTGAATAGTTGTCGCAAGTGTATTTGTCATACGACATGAGCTGAAGACGACATTCAGGTGTGTGAGGTTACAGGCTGTATATCAATTTGACAAACTTGAAGTTAATAATTTTATGCCATCTCCTGGCAAGGAGCATGATTTCTGTTTTCTCCTGGTTAAGCTTAATTAGCCACTTCCCACTCAACTGTTTGAGATTAGATAGGAAAGTGTTACCCATTCCTTGTAAAGACAGTAAATGTACAGGTTAAGAGTCCGAGAGAAGTATCAAAAAGTCTGAATTGAATGAAACATACAGAAAGTCCCCGGAAGTTATTCCCCACCCTAGCTATGTATGTAATATTATACTATTATCACCCTAGCTATGTATGTAATATTATACTATTATCACCCTAGTTGGTGCGAGACTCAGTGGTTTCTCTTCCCGAGATAGTAAGGTCACCTGAGAACAATCTCGAGGGTGACCTCAAAGGGAGAGAAACCGCTGGGTCACACACTGTCTAGGGTGGTAACTGTATTATTATATAGAATTTTCTTGTTTACCGTTTGACCTTCCTATGCGACCAAGTGTTAACCGGTTAAAACAGCGAAATATCATGCAAATGTCATGTCAAACGATTTGAACAAATCATATTACATATATTTAAAGTGTATATAATATTATATGTTTTAAGATTTATCCGTATTATATCTCATATTGTTTCTTTTCATGGGGTTGTACAGACAAAAAAAAGGTATTCATAACTTAATTAACTAATGATTATGATCTGATTATGGCTCTGAGGTTGTCAAATACCATCGAAAGCAACGGATAAAAATAAAAAAAAACTAAACTTGCAAACTACAGCATGATAAACTAGTCCCAAAAAGAAGAGAAACAAAACATTTTCGCTTGTGTAAACATGTGTATTATTCAGTTTTTTACGCGTACTCTAGATATTAGTGAATGCACAGTATCTGATCTTAAGATCATTCTAATTGTCAGTTTCGTTTTCGAAGCTTTTTTAAAAATTGCCGTCGGATGTTAGATAGTAGGGACACGACAATTTCAAAAATGCACAGAAAAGTCAACGGACAATATTCTGATCTGATCTCAAGACAAGTTAGAATGCATTATATCGAAAATACGAATTGAAAGAAATATACACCAATTACAACTGAATTGAAAATAATATTGCAACAAAGATTCCTTCGACTCATTGATGCTCTTATCTTTGTTTTTGCGTTATGTAACACACATGTCGGTTCTTCGTCTTCAAATTGTTTTGATTTGATATGCACTGAAGAGATAAGATGTCGAAATGGCTATTTGCAGAAACTGACTTCTGTATTATGTTATGTAACGTATACTTTTTCATTGGAATACATCCTCAATCCTGAAAAATAAATGCAGATAAGATATGGCTTGCCGAAGAAAACTATAGAATAAAAATGAATAAACATCAAATACAATTCCATTTAAAAAAAACATTGCAATAAAATGTTGTTAAGACCCATTACTGCTCTTAATTATGGTTTTGTCTTATTTTAGCCCAACATTTTGCAGCATTGGAACATATCCTCAATTGTGATAAAAAAATTTAACCTGTAAACGAAAGAAAAATCGATCTATCACTGAAAACTTACAGTTTTCTTCATCACTACCATCGGGACATTCATTATTTCCATTGCACTTTTGGCTATTAGGAATACATTTCTTACTAGTCTTACATGTAAACTGATTATTCCGGCACGGACCTGCGCATTGTAAAAAATAAAAACGAAAAAATCAAAGAAATAAGCAATGAAAGGATATGGAGTAAAAGCAAATGAGACAAAATCTCCAGAAATACGTGGAAAACAAGCAATGGAACAACGCTTTTATTGTTGTTCTTCATCTTGAAGTCACCATGAGGCCTTCAACAATGAGCTATGCTCATACCTCATAGTAAGTTCAAGACTGTTCAAAAGCTGTTTAAAAGGTAAAGTTTATATACATTATAATACAAAACATATGTGGTTTGAACAATTAAAATAAATGGACAACTATAGAGCTTAATCTTTTTCAAATGGCAACTGTGACGTGACCTGCTAAATCTTTTTAGCTGGAATTATGCTAATGTTGAATACAACATCAAAAGAAATGGTAGATATATTTCATAATATTTTTTGTCTAAATCTTATGCTCTGTGTTTTTTCTTTTCATTTTTTTTAATAACTAGAATCATTACGTATGATTGTATAAGTCTTTGTTGAAGGCGTCATGGTCACTCAAGATGAAGAACATTTATAAAAGCGTTATTCCATTTGCTAAATCTTACAAAATTGCAGTTTCTTGATATTTGGGTTATTGGATGTGGTTTGTTTCCATTGATTCATTTTTACCTTTTTGGGGCCATTTAGGGCTTGCTATATGGTGTTATGTTCCTCACTGTGTTGACCCCTAGATGCTTTGTTTTGGGTCGTTTAACCTGGATATGGGATGTTGTCTCCTTGACATTTTTCCCATTTCCTTTCTTTTTCAAATGAAAATGTTTTTTTCGTGTATATTTACTTTATATCCCTTAATTTGTAAAATTGGTATGCAAACACCAGTCGAATTTGTATTTTGCCATTGTACTAATCAATTCTTTTAATATCCATGCAATGGGGCACTGTGCCCTTTTCACAAACAGGATACTACAGATACTACTTCCACATCTGCCTCATTCCTTGACATTGAAATTTAAAAAGGAGGTAGTCTACATAGTAAACTGTGTTGCGATTACTTCACTTTTGCAAAAGTCAAGTTTACTTTTTCTTTCTTTTCAGCAACATTCTAACAGCACAAGCAAATGATGTTTACATCTCCACTCTCATTCATTACTCAAGGGCCTGTAGTCGACACAGTGCCTTTCTCGCAAGAGTTCCGTTGCTTGCAAATGGGGTGCTTAGATAAAGGTATGCTACCCATAATTTGCAGTCATCATCGCAGAAGTTTTCACAGTCGACATCATGATCTTTTGGTCCGCTATGGGATATCTGTTTCCCCGATAACAGCAGATCTCAACTACTTAAGTGTGTTCTTTTTCTCTACTTGATCTGACTCTATTATAATTTATTGGAATTGAAATGTTCAACATGGCTATTGTCTTATAAGAAAAGGGAAATATTAAATTGACCGATTCAGAAATACATTACTGACGGCATTATTGGGACGTCATTGTTCTGAACGTTCTTGATTGGTCTAATCGTATTTTACGAGTACTCTGAGTTTGCGCAACGTCATTTACGAGGACGGAAGTTGAATTTCTGAATTGGTCAATTGGGTCCATGTTGCTTATCTAAATGTGTGTCCAAATTTTATGTGTGCTGCACTTTTATGATGTTTTTGTCTCTGTGTTTTTTTTTTTGCTGACGGTTCGGTTCTCATCGTCTCGTTCAATTTTGTTACTTCCGGGTACATTTTTGCATTTTGCACAGAAATATCTGCCGTTTTAAACAAAAATTTTAAACGTCATAATACTGAGACCTCATATTTTGCCAGGAAATGTTTTCGAATATTCCTTTTATCGTGAATTCTCGAGGGCCACATGACGAGACTTACAGACCCTATTGACGTCCAATGTATTAAGAACAAAAACTTACAATTTTCTTCGTCACTTTTGTCTGCGCAGTCAATCTCTCCATTACACTTTTTATTTTTAGGTATACACGTTTTGCTTTTCTTGCATTGAAACTGGTCGTTTGTGCATATTACGGGACCTGTAAATACAAATAGTATAAAAAAGATAATTTCAATCGAATAACATTATATTCAATCAGTCTATTAAATTAAGTTGTGCATCTTTGTTTTAGAGGTTCACTTTTACATCCTTGCCAATATCGTACAACATTGTTTGGTAGAGGAAGGAAAAATAAAACGATATTTAGATGTAAAGCGAAACAAACAAGCATAGGAAAGGTCATAGAGCAGAAAGAATCCATTGCGTTTGTGGTGCAAAATGTTTCTGTCTTACACTGGGGGGGGGGGGGGTGTAAGACAAGCTACACGAATTTTCCCTCCAATAGCTTATCATAACACTATATTTGGGTTAGTTTACATTAATCGAAAAGTGCATAATCTAATACATCTGAATAGAATATGTACTGTCTTTAAAAGACAAATTGAAATTTAAACACACCATTAATGCTTTAATCTTTAGAATCGAAATAAACCACACCCGGACGTGTGTTCTATACAGTATGACGTCGGGAAAAGGGGAGTAATTCGTTGATGTCAACAATGGTGTTTCGACGGTGCATTTTGCTTCTTTTTTGGATGCTGAAGGGGAGAAATATAATTAAAAACCAGTGAGCGTGCCAGACAAAAACAAATGTCAGACAAACTCGGTTAAGATTTCGAGCTTCTCGGACGAAGCTTGAGTAATTGAAAACCTACCAATGGGTGTCTGAGATTTTTCTGTGTGGCCCTCTCCCTGGTGATAGACTCATATGTTGAAAAGATCAGATCAAGAGAAAATAATTTTAACATTTTGGTCAGACTGTGGTGGAAATTGCAGAGTTTGTCGGGTCTAGAAATGTTTCACTTTGCGTAAGTATGTAAAACTGTAAAACGTGAAGTTAAATTTAGTACTTTGTTTAATTTGCAACTGGAATTTAAAAAAGCCATAGTTTTTATATGAAGTAAAAATAAATAAAAAACTTATTTGAAGTAAATCAATATCTTACAATCGTCCTCATCACTATTATCGTCACAATCTTGGACGTTATTGCACTTTTTGTTGATGTTAATACATTTCTTGCTTTTCTTGCATTGAAACTGTTTCTTTTTGCATTCTTTCGGAGGGCCTGTGGAAGAAAGCAAGACTTTTTTTGTACAGAAAACAGATTTTTATACCAAAGATAGCAATTAAAGAAAATCGTTCAAAGTTTACAAAAACTGTGTTCAATTTTAATCTGAAAAGGTCATGTAAATGTTTAATTTCTATTTCTCATTATTGTAATAGTGATGTAATTTCTTTCATCGTTTGGTCTTATTCTACACGTATTCCTTTTCCTCATTAATTCGTCATCTTCCACTATGCAATTTTTTTCTTACACTCTTTTGTGTACTTGTGTACTTATTATTTAATTCAATAAAATTTATTAATTGAAGCTTCGGTTTGACTCTAAGATAGCGAAAGTTAAAATTCATTTCTATCTTGAGAAAATCGGCTTTGCTTAAAATGTAAGAAAATATTATTTTATTTTATTTTAGTAAATGTGACGCATATTGGTCAATCAACGGGCTTTTTGCATCTTTTTGAGCACTAACTCTTTCAAACATTATATTTATTATTGAAACTTACTCCTGTCATCACTTCTCTTGTTCCTTCGGTATTCTACTGCCGTTGTTTCATCAAACCTTTTTCAATCCTCGTTTTTTAAGTTAACTCCGAAAATCTTCTCTCTTTTATTTGTTTACGATTTAAATATTATTCGGTAATTCTATTTCGATATTTTCCATGCTACACAAATATCCCTTCGTCCAGGAAACGGAAAAACGCAAAGAGCGGTAGAATATTGAACTGATAAATATAACGAAAACGGTCAAACTTCTATTAAGAAACCTTTTTCATAAACCTGGAGAGCTTTAAAGCTCCTGTAAAGGTCTGTAAGTCACGTCATAAGTAACAAAAAATTTACCATAATTCAAAAACATTCTTCGCCAAAGTATGGCGTCAGAGTATAATGGAGTTCGAATTTTTGCTGAAAGGCCATATATTGTTGTTAGAAATTTATTATTGGTATTTTTGTTCGCCCGACAAGGATTATCAGGTCCAGATACTACAACTATGTATCGATAATTCCACAATGAAACAAAAATTAAAAAAAAAGGTTGCCTAATTTTTATTCATGACAAGGTCTTGAGTGACGTCACTCCGTTCATTCAAATGCATAATGTCGGTTACCCCTTAGGAAGGGACTTCTATTAGAGGTATTAAAAATGTGATATTTCGATACAGAACAATAGGACTCAAGAGCTAAGACTTGCAGGGCCTTTTACAGAATACTTGAATACTATCTCAAAAATGAAGCAGCAAGCCAGTGGAGGCCCGAGTGGTGTAAAACAGAAGAGGATAAATGGAAGTATATAAAACACTACCGAAGAAATAAAGGTATTCTTTTGGATTATGATAAAAAAAAACTACGAGCTGTAGCCAAGTTGAGGTTGAACAGCTTTTGGGGAAAATTTGGTCAAAGATCTAACCGATCTCAAATTAAATATGTGTGAGATCCTTCAGAAAACTTCGACAAGCTTACCAGTGACCGAATTTTCGTTATGGTATCTTTTTTTTCAGCGATAAGATGGTGGAAATTCGATATCAGTATGAAGAAGAATTCGTAGAGCAATCCGGACGTTACAACATGGTCATTGCTGCTTACACGACTGCCAAGCAAGATTGAAACTTTACAGTTACTAAGAAAAGTTGAACACTCCTGTCCTGTATACCACCACCGATTCTATTATTTATACAACTAAACGTGGACAGTAGGTGATTACTTTGGGAAACTTACGGACGAAGTACCAGAAAATAAAATTACAGAGTTCATTTCACAGAGCACATGGAGCATGTGACTATGTTTTTCGGCTATTGAAGGTGTTTCCTGTTATCTTTTTGTTCTATTTTTCATGACTGGAGGATCGAAATACTTGGCCTACAAATTGGAAATCCTGATAAGGGCGTATCAAGATATGATCACCAACAACAAAGACGTCTTGAAGACCATGACTAAAGATTTTATTTTAAAAAGGTACTAAGTGATATTACTTACCGTTAACTAAAACAAAGATTACAGAATCGTGTTCGACAATACAATTGCCATGAAAGATTTAATCACAAGACCAAGTGGATTTTACGTTATACAGGCAGTATGTGGGCGACCCATGACTGCTTGATGACAGAGAAAATAAAATATGTACATTTGTAATTATTCAATTTTGTAGTGAAACATCTCCAGAATGGATGAAACATAACTAAACAAGAGGGTGGGTAACAAGTAAGAGTTACGGTTTGGAGAAGGACCAAAACAAAACGAGAGATCAGAACTCAAAGCAAAACAAATTCATAGAAAACAAACAAGGGTTAAGGCTTGGGTAATGTTAAAGAACAAAGCAAGAGACAAGTCGACAAGAGATCAGAATTCCAAAGAAAACAAATCAATAGAAAACAACTGGTGGAATCAACTCAAACAAAAGAAAATGAATGAAGTCCAAGCTCAGGAAATACAACAAAAATTCTGAATTAATGCAACAACAAAACACAAAGATAAAGATAATGAGTGCATTAAAACACAAGACCGAGGTAAGGGCTTGGATTTTTGTATGATTAGGTGGGTAATTTATGATCAAAGTAGAGTACAGTAGGGATTAATAGATGTTTAAATGTCCCATGGTCACACCATTCGCATATTGCCCCTTGTGGTGCTCTAGGTTCATGACGCTGGAAGGCTGGAAGGAAATCATTTGTCACACTCGACTGCACAATTTAGGAACAAAAAAAATAACTTTAACAGAATACTAGACCAGGCATGATAAACTACTGAAAAACTATTGAAACAGTTACAAGTCAGGAGAATTTTTTTCACATTTTGGTTAGTTAGTTTTTTTTTGGAAATCGCTAAGTTTGTACGGGCTAGACTTGCTCCTTTTTCATAAGTGTGTAAAACATGAATTAAATTCGGCGCCTTGTTTTCATTGACAAAAGGATTTTAAGAAATGTCATACATTTTTATATAAAATGAAACTAAATAATTATTAATAACTTATTTGAAGTAAATTAATATCTTACAATCGTCCTCATCACTATTATCGTCGCAATCTTGGACATTATTACACTTTTTCTTGATTTTTATACATTTCTTGCTCTTCTTGCATTGAAACTGATTCTTTTTGCATTTTTTGGGAGGACCTGTTAAAGAAAGTAAGGACATTTGTTCGTACAAAAAAAAAGATTGTTAAACCCATTTTTAGAGAAATAATTGAAGAAAATCGTTGGAAATATCTTTACAAACCTTTTAAAATCTGCGTTCAATTTTAATCTGAACAAGATATGTTTGTGAAAAACTATATATACCCAGCACAATTTGTAAAAGTTTGATAAATTTTAAACACGGAATCTTGATATTTTTGGTTAGAGTTATCTTTCTTTACATACAAAACATATGAAAATGAAACTTAAGACTTAAATTTTGACCTCTGTTACCTTGACCTTTGACCAGACCTAATTTTTGGGGGGCATATTTATATTCCTCTTGACTTGATCTATGTAATTACGAAGTATAATAAGTGTATCTTTAATAGTTCAAAAGTTATTGCCAAGGTTAAGTTTTCGGACACACGGACAGACAGACGGACAGACAGGACAAAAATAATATGCCCGATCCTCGATCTGGAGGCATAAAAAGTTATGTAAATGTTCAATTTCTAAATGATAACTGTAATGGTGCTTTTTCCTCACTTCGTCATCTTTCAATATACAAAGCTTTTACAACAGTTTTGTGCACCGGCTTAATTATATGACCGATTCTAACTTTCAGTTTTATCGTGAGAAAGAAGATGTGGCACAGTAGAATCTTAAAAATATTATCAAAATTTATTTAGGAAGTCATAGTTTGATGGTCATTCAAAAATATTTTGAAAAAATGTTGACCAATAACCCCTTCACCCATTTTAATATATGAGGTACCTAAATCGCTTTGAGTCCACACCCACTGTTCTAATATCACCCACACATAAATGTGAACTTCGAAATATGTAAATGCGCCACATAAATATTCATAATTTTACAGTTTCTTATTTTATATAATTGACTATTACCGTTCCATATAAAAAAATATCAAATTATTTGTTTTGCTATTGGTTTTTGTTTATTTCTCGTTGTATGTATAATTAACGGAACAGTCGTTATTTGTCTTTACCTAGGAGCGCTTCACTTAAAAAAAGTTTTTTTATGTCCTATCAGAATCGAAATAATTCATGGGTGCTTGAATGTCATGATATAGACTGATTTAACTACGGGTGTTCAAATCAGTTAATATATATTCAAGTTCCAATGAATTATTTCTAAATTATATTTATTTGTGTAATGGAAGTAGGGGTGCAAGAGGGGTAACAATCTTGAATTTCCCCCAAAACAGTTTTCACTAAATGTAGCAAACAAGCAACACAATCTTAAGCTCACCTGACCCAAAGGGTCAGTGTAAGCTATTGCCACCACTTGGCGTCCGTCGTCCGTCCGTCCGTCGTCCGTCCATCGTCCGTCAGTGCGTCTGTTAACTTTTCACATTTTCATCAACTCCTCTGAAACCACTGAAGCAAATTCAACCAAACTTTACAGGAATGATGTATGGAAGGTCCTTAACAAAGATTGCCCATTTTGTTCCGATCAGACAAAAAACATGGCCGTCAGCACGGAACTCATATTTAACATTGAACCCTATGGGAAAAACGTCATTTTCATCAACTCCTCTGAAAGCACCGAAGCAAATTCAACCAAACTTTACAGCAATGATATATGGAAGGTCCTTTACTATGATTGCTCATTTCATTCCGATCCAACAAAAAACATGGCCGCTAGCGCGGAACTTATATTTAACATTGGACCCTATGGGAAAAAACGTCATTTTCATCATCTCCTTTTAAACCATTGAAGCAAATTCAATTAAACTATACATGAATGATGTTTTGAAGGTCCTTAACAAAGATTGCTCATTTCATTCTGATCCGACAAAAAACATGGCCGCCAGCCCGGAACTTATATTTAACATTGGACCCTATGGGAAATACATCATTTTCATCAACTCCTCTTAAACCACTGAAGCAAATTCAACTACACTATAAAGGAATGATGTATGGAAGGTTCTTTACAAAGGTTGTTCATTTTGTTCCGATCCGACAAACAACATAGCCGCCAGCACGGAACTTATATTTTACATTGGACCCTATGCAAAAAACATCAACTCCTCGGAAAAAATAAACAAATTCAACCAAACTTTACAGGAATGATGTATAGAAGGTCCTTTACAAACATGGCCCATTTCATTTCAATCCGACAAAAAACATGGCCACCATGCAGAACATTGAAACCCCTGCTGTTCAGCATTTTGTCAGGTGAGCGATACAGGCTCAGTCTCTGAGCCTCTAGTTTTGTATTATCAGCAAACATTGCTTCTTTTCATTTCCCTTTAACAGTTATAACCAAAGTAAAAAGGGTATCGAAAGTTCAAACGATCAAGTTCCTTCACAACGTACACACCGTAACTCCGTAGACGCCTGCCGCGATTACAATGTCTTTTTTTAAGTCTTTGTTGTAACGTGCCTTTTCAGGTTGATTGATACATTGTATCGACTAAGCATTGCCAATCACGCACTTAATTTGCCAATAGAAAAAATATATATATAATTAAATTGGAAACTATTGACCCTTTTTCTGAATATTAGACTTTCCCTGAATATGCGGAGGCGCAAAAGGGACATATATTAACACTAGTATAGAAACTAATTATACGTTATACTCTTTGATGAGATTGACACATATGTTTATTTATTTTACTTAGTATTTCAAAGACGTATTGCCATTTAGTCGTGAATTTTGTTCCTGTGATGAGCCATTTTCAAAATATGCTCAAATATTGACGGAAACCATGTAAAGTGATCCCTGATACGTATACTTCCTACGAATAAAAATAAATACAACACTTTTATGTTTTCCGACATATTAGTAGTCGAACATTGCTGGAAATAACCTTTTGTGTCCAATTACGCCATTTTATAACAATAAATGTCTTTGCATTTTAACTAAACACATTCTAAATTTCTAAAATCAGTGTTGCATGGACACGGGTTATGTATTCTAGTATATGCATGAAATCACTATACTAAACTCCTCATCGGAAGGGGTCTTGGTGGAAGCTGTATACTGAGGGTAAATAACTGTATTTGTCAGTTGGTAATGGGTTTGGAGCTGGCATGTCAGTTAACTGCTAGTAGTCTTTTGTGATTTCATGTTTATGTCCGTATATTTGTTGCAATTGACTCGGTCCTGTTGCTAACTGACTTTTACTGTTGTTACGATTGTTTTTTGATTTATCACATTGACTATAGGGGGAAGGTTTTGGCCCAATAAAACTAATTCAACCCCACCGCAGCAGGTTTGCGTCTGTCCTAAGTCTGGAAATTTACTAAACCTTTGTGTGTCTTGTCTGTTTTCTAGTTAGTTCAATTTACGTCTAAAGGAATCTAGGATGATGTTTATTTCGCTGAACTTAATTACTCTTTATTTAGGGGCCGACTCAAATTAAAAAAATTTCCAGAAAAAGGGAGTTTCAATCCTCGGAAACCCTTCCTCTCTTGATTTGACAATGAAATTATGGAAATACAACAGAAGCAGTAGGAATCGTAAATTGGCTTCAAAAATTCTTTACTTTTTATTTCTTAATTTTGAGACTATATGCAATTTACTTTAATACAATATACAGTGAATACCCAATATTCATGTATGAATTTCAATAAAAAAAAGAGATGTAATTTCTATAAAAAAAAAAAAGTGCGTCCGTCCGTTAAATTTTTCACATTTTCATCTTCTCCTCTCAAACTTCTGAGGCAAATTCAACCAAACTTTACAGGAATGATGTACTAGAGGTCCTTCACAAAGAATGCTCATTTTGTTCCGATCCGATAAAAAACATGGCCGCCAGCGGGGAACTTAGGTTTAACATTGGACCCTATGGGAAAAATCACATTTTCATCTTTTCCTCTGAAATTCAACAAAACTTTACAGAAATGATGTACTAGAGGTCCTTCACTAAGAATGCTCATTTTCTTCCGATCGGATAAAAAACATGGCCACCAGAGCGGAACTTAGTTTTAACATTGGACCCTATGGGAAAAATCCCATTTTCATCTTTTCCTCTGAAACCGCTGAAGCAAATTCAACAAAACTTTACAGGAATGATCTACTTCAAGTCCTTCACTAAAATTGCTCATTTTGGTCCGATCCGATAAAAAACATGGCTGCCAGCACGGAACATAGTTTAACATTGGACCCTTCGGGAAATCACATTTTCACCTTCTCCTCTGAAACGGCTAAAGCTAATTCAACCAAACTTCACAGGAAGGATGAGCTAAAGGTCCTTAACATCGATTGCTCATTTCGTTCCGTTCTGATAAAAAACATGGCCGCCAGCACGGAACATAGTTTAACATTGGACCCTATGGGAAAATCACATTTTCATCTTCTCCTCTGAAACAGCTAAAGCAAATTCAGTCAAACTTTACAGGAATGATGAATGGAAGGTCCTTTACAAAGATTGCTGATTTCGTTCTGATTCGTAAAAAACATGGCCGCCAGCACGGAACATAATATAACATTGGTCCCTATGGGAAAATCACATTTTCATCTTTTCCTTTGTAACAGCTGAAGCAAATTCAACCAAACTTTACAAGAATGATGCACTAAAGGTCCTTCACTAAGATTGCTCATTTCGTTCAGATCCAATAAAAAACATGACCGCCAGCACAGAACAAAGCTTAACATTGGAACCTATGGGAAAATTTTATATTCATCTTCTCCTCTGAAATAGCTGAAGCAAATTCAACCAAGCTTTACAGGAATGATGAATTAAAGGTCCTTTACAAAGATTGCTCATTTTGTTTGGATCCGATAAAAACATTGCCGCCAGCACGGACCATAATTTAACATTGGACCCTATGGGAAAATCACATTTTCATCTTCTCTTCTGAAATGGCTGAAGCAAATTCAACAAAACTTTACAGGAATGATGAATGGAAGGTCCTTTACAAAGATTGCTCATTTCGTTCCGATCTGATAAAAAAACATGGCTGCCAGCATGGAACAAAGCTTAACATTGGACCCTATGGGAAAATCACATTTTCATCTTCTCCTTTAAAATCTCTTAAGCAAATTTTACCAAACTTCACAGGAATGATGTACTAAAGGTCCTTTACAAAGATTGCTCATTCCGCTCTGATCAGATGAAAAACATGGCTACCAGCAAGGAAAATAGTTTAAAAGTGGACATTAAGGAAAAATCACATTTTCATCTTCTCCCCTGATACCGCTGTAGCAAATTTAATCCAACTTTATAGGACTGATGTTCCAAAGGTCCTTTACAAAGATTGCTCATTTTGTTCTTATTTGACAAAAAACATGACGGCCAGCACAGACTGTTTACTTTACATTTGACTTAATGGGAAAAATCACACTTTCATCATCTTCTCTGAAACTGTTGAAGCAAATTGTTTTGAATGATGAGTAGAAGGTCCTTTGCAATGTTTACTCATTTCAATAGGACAAAAAAAACACAGGTGATAATAGAGAACATAGCATGGCAGAGAAGTATTTTGTCAAGTGAGCGATACAGGCTCAGTCTCTGAGCCTCTAGTTACTTTGGTTTTAACACTAAGATAAAGTAAAAATATAACAGAGCAGAAAACGTCATATGGTCCAAAAACAGTTAAGAACTGATGAATTTCCCAAAAAACATTTCACAACCAGCTGAAATTACCCAAGCTAATTCGATAATTAAAAGAAAAAGACTGCCTATTTACTATTTAGTGAACTCCTTTAATCAAGTAAACGAACACACGCGGACACACATTCAGAGCAGTATTGTGAACTGATAAAAAAAAACGGCAGTGGAAAAGCGAGGGAACAAAGGAGAGTTATTACAAAATTAAAAGTACAGAGACATGGCCAAAAACGATAACACAGAAAACAATGAAGTTGTACAGCTACAAAAGGCAAAAATGAAAACTAAACATTTAAATCCATTGCACTCACAGTGTGAACTCCCGTGAAACTCAGAGTGATAACATGTGTTCAGGAAGGGTAAGCATGGTTTGCTTTGCGAACAGCAACTGTCATACTGTTAGTGAGGCATATAAATAGAACAGAGGTCAAACCTTTATTCAGAAACCTATTGTATCTACCGTGATACCATTAAAAATTATATAGGGTTTGCAAATCTCGTCATATGACACCGAGAATTCAAGATAATTCGAAGACTTTTCCTGGAACAATATGGTCTATTCAGGGGTATTATGACGTCCGAAAATCTGTTTAAAACATCACACATTTTTGTACCAAATGTAACTTCCGGGTACAATTTACAGGCCCTATTATTACAGGAAAGGTAGTTAACAAACGGAAATATTGTGACAATTTAACCGTGTTAAAATATAAGAAATTGTTTTGACAATAAGTAAAATTCTTTCTCGGGCAAATTTACACCATATTCATTATATTAATGTTTAATCCTTGAAAACTGAAACTACACATTAAATACTACAACTCAATTAGTTTGGATTTTAATAAGCGATTTTCAGTTGTCAGACTTGCACGCCTTTTGGAAATAAAATATTATACAGTTCCTTTTTTTGGGGGGGGGGTGTTTTTTGTTTTTTGTATTTTTTTTGTACGAATTCAATACACGAATAAATGAACTTTAAATAGAAGAATAGTTGAATAAATCTTACAATCGTCTTCATCACTTCCATCCGGACAGTTTTTCGTATTATTACATCTTTTTCTTTTGTGAATACATTTCTTGCTTTTCTTGCATTGAAATTGGTTATTTTTGCAACCGCCTTTTCCTCGAATATCTGAAAAACTTAACTTTATTATTCGTCGATCTTCAGTGCAAATGTATGTGTTCCTGAATTTTGAACGCCGCAAAATTGAAAGAGCACTGAGCGTAATATTTTGATAAGCGCAATGAGCACGGCTATAATTTTGGCAACGCACTAAGCAATCTGGTACACAAACTTACCAAACGAACTAAAAGTAAAGAAAAAATTAAATTGCAACAATTTTAGATAATAGGAATTTGCCCTGCTGTATTCTTATCAAGCATCATTTTACCTTGTTTGAGTACAGAGTTTGAATTTTTATTTGTTAAAAGTTACAAGTATACCTAAAGGTCAGATATAGTTTTTTAACTTTCAAACAGTTGTGGTGTTTTAAAAAGGGCATTGCCTCCTCTTTGATGCGATGGAGTGATGGTACGCTCGAATGACCCAAAATTGTGCGATGTGATGAAATGATGGTAGACATTGAAATATCAGGCGATTTATGACGTTAAGTTATGATTATGAATGTTGCGTCAATAAAGTAAACGCATGAGTTGATCCCTTACCGCTGTAAGAAGTGGGTATTTTTTTTTAGCAAACTCAAAAAGAAAAGCACGTGCGAACAAACATTAAAAGTACATGTATTTGTTATCAAAACATGAAACAAACGTTTCTTACGTACCAGCATATATAAAATACCTAAGAAAAATATTCTATTAATGCAAGAATTTGCGCCTTTTTCTCGAATGAAGAGCAGTGATACGAAATACATAGGAATTTCTAATATGAGTAAAAGAATTCCCTGATTTTTTTATTTTGTAAGACTATTTTACTTAAAAAAAGAAACAATATACCGTAATTACACATGCGACAAAATCACTTTAAATACATGCAATGGTACAACGCATCTATATAAATATACGATTGCATATGAAGATGATACATTATTATAAATAGACAATGAATAATATATAACAATGTTGTGCAAAATTGGAAACACCTGTCATTGATTCTTTTGAATTTTTTAATTTTTATTTTTTGTTGCTTTGTTGGATTATACAAAAATGATGGTGAATGCACTTTTTCATTTAATTTCTTTTTGTTATGTTGTCTTCATTTGTGTTAAATTTGCGGGTTTTTTTCTGTGTGGGTTTTTGATTTTTGAATTCCCCTTCCTTCTTTTTGCTTCGGTATTCGTTTGCCAATATAATTATTACAATTCAACTTTTATACCTTCACATACCAAACTCAAGTAATAAATTCATCTCTCATTCTCTTCTATAAGAACAATAATATTGCTAGTGCGACATTTTCAAAACTTCTTTCTATTGAAGGTATTTACTTTAAATGGACATGTCTCCATTTCATTCACTTTTAAACAAAATTTAGAGTTTTTTATGGTTTGCAAAGAAAAATGAAATAAATTGATCTCACTGACTTCTGTAATGCAAATGCATTCTGTATGTCCGGATTCCTTTGAATAATTAGCAACGCTGCAATTAACGTTAATAGTACACTTTCATTGAGAAACAGCGGTCGGTTATCTCTCTGTACCAAGTTAGTTTTGTATGGTTCAAAGTTGAAGATTAATTAAGTTAGCATATCAATAGCCTCTTTTGACATTTAAATTTAAATTATCCCAACTTAAACCATGTACAGTGGCGGATTTAGGGTGAAACCCCCCCCCCCCCTTTAGGTTTGAAAATATTTAAAATTCCTAGAGGTTTTAAAAAAATTGGGTTCCGCTCCCCCCCCCTCTTTATGGGAAAAGTTTGGGTCCCCCCTTAGCAGAAAGTCTGGATCCGTCACTGATGTATAACTAGATACCGATAAATAACCGATCGATTTACGGTTCTAGTGTGCAGGATTAGTAAGTCAATCTTAGAAAAGTGGTTTTATTTTCAAATTTGCAGTATCTTCATTTTTGAATAATCGATATTTGTAAAAATTGTTTTGGCATTTCTTTTTTTGCCATTTTTTTTTTCTTTTCTTTTTTAGATCAGATTTTATTCACCTTTTGTTATTCGTTTTTCCTTATGATTTATTTCGATATGCACTGTATTGTCGAAATAGTTATCTAAAGAAATAAAATTTTCAGTAATTTCAGTTTTTATTATTTGATTAATTATTAATCGATCACATTTAGGAAGCCAGCAACGACTATTGAATGTACGAAAAAAAAACCTTAAAGATAACATTGTACATTAATTTTGGCATGTATTTATCAATTTAAATCGTATTCATTCAATGTCACTGTAAAATTATGAAAATGTTCATCAAGAACGTAAGTGCTACTCCCTTTATTCAATGAGGGCCACACATGTTTATGATTTTGATTCAGTAACCCGAAAACATGACCTTAACTCATGGCGTAAGAATAAGTATTCATACATTTAACTCATAGGGGCTGAAAGACGTCCAAGTATAGCTTATGAAAGACCTGCTTGAATGCAGTTTTTGTGACAAATATCCTTGAGAATAGGCACGACACGTAATTTCATAAATTTTCATCCGTGAAAGCACCCCCTCCTTCTGCATATGCAGAAAATAAATTCACAGAAACTTCGGTATTTAGTTATTTGTAGCCACTGGACCGATGCCACTGCTGGTGGACTGTTAGTCCCCGAAGGTATTCATCAGCCCAGTAGTCAGTAGTTCGGTGCTGACCCGAAAGCCGATTATTTTTTGAAACCTTACAATATCTAAATTTCTTTAAATTTTGTTGAAAACTAAGGAGTATCTCCCTCATGCAAAGCTCTGTCCTTAGCTGATTTTGGCTTTCTGTTTAGATCATATTTGATAATTTGTTGTCTTCCAGTTTTTAAACATCTTTGAGTTATGGTCTTCAAACGCTTACATTTTATCTGCACTGAAGAGACATAAGTTGTCGAAATGCGCATATGCAGAAAATAAATTCACAGAAACTTCGGTACTTAGTTATTATCTGTTTGAAATGTTATTCAACAATTTCATAAGAATGATAAAGTCCTTTGGGTTCAATTGTAATTGTCCCTAAACTTAATCTTACCACAATTGTCTTCATCACTGCCGTCGTTACAATTCTTCTGTCCGTCACATTTCTTTTTCTTTGCAATACATCGGAGATTACTTATACACTGGAATTTGTTCTTCTTACACCCTGTAAAATAAACTATCCTGCGTCTAGAAAATTCCTTGAATGTTGCTTGGTGAGAAACGTGCTTTAACATTGTTGAAGGCCTCGTGGTGACTTCAAGATGAAGAACAACAAGAAAAGCGTTGTTCTATTGCTTGGTTTTTGCCATGTTTTTATAGAGACTTTGTCTGATGTGCATTTACTCCATATCCCTTCTTTGGTTATTATTCTGTATATCCAATGACGTTCATATCCTATATATTCAATTGAAAGTCAACTGCAAAACTTTCTCGACACAAGTTTTCTTACGTTTATATGAACATGTATGATCTATTCACGTAATTTGCAGGTGGTAGCGGTTGGGGCGGTTGGACCATAGAATGATCATTCCCATCATTTTTAGAGGAAATTTTTCCGGGACCAGAGACTTAGTCTACAGAGCTGACAGGGCGCGTCCACATGTGGTACCCTTTATATGCGGAGCAGTCGCATCATAGTAAAAAACCCGACCGAACCATTGAAGAAAAACTGAATGGAGATCTGCCGCGCTCCATGCAGTATAAAGGTCCTCTCACCTACTTTTGATTAAAGGGCAGGCTCACTGGGGTCGTATTGAAGGCAAACTTTTCTTGCCTAACACATTTCTTCTGCTTCACAGTGATTATGACAACTCGTTGTCCAAGTTATTCGATTCATCTTTATTTCTTTTTGTTATAAACTATAAAGTATTTGAAATGAAAAACTCGTTTCTAAAACAACTCTCAACGCACGTTAAAATCTTACTTTTTAATCAAACAATCAATCCAATTGTGAAATTAGTTAAAAGCTATGGCAGTAGAGTACCAAAGGAAAAAATATCAATATCCAAGTCCAGAGAGATTGCAAAAACGACAACACTGAAAAACAATGACTTTAGGCAGCTACAAAACGCAGATACTTTCAAAACCAAGTCACTAACAGTGTGAACTCCCATAAAAACCAAGTCACTGACAGTGTGAACTCCTATAAAACCAAGTCACTGACAGTGTGAACTCCCATAAAAACCAAGTCACTAACAGTGTGAACTCCCATAAAACCAAGTCACTGACAGTGTGAACTCCTATAAAAACCAAGTCACTAACAGTGTGAACTCCCATTTAACCTAGAGTGTGTCAATCTAGGAGAAAGTCAAAATTATGTCTAATCCGGAAATACATGAATCAAGCTAAAAATGTTCGATTTCGGTTGAGAAACCGACACGACGTATTTTTTAATGATGGTATGTAGACGGCAACAGAATTTCTTGAGGGATAGGCTGAACAAATCCCCGACTCTGCAGCGTTTGGCTCTATTGATCTATCACTGTACAAACTACATGCTCGACAGTACCGAATCAACTACGAAATGTACAAATACGCTGGAGAGGAACGTATATTGCTGCTAGGGAAGGAAAATTCATAACTGGGAAGTTAAAATTATACGCTTATCATGAAGCCTTACCTTAAAAAAAAACAACAAAAGATCTAGGAACTAAGCCGAAGTAGGTGTTTCGAAAGTTTCTTTTATTCCAGCTCATCGGGATATATCTGATGTAAATATACCTAAAATTTAAGTTTATTGAGAGAAAGTTCATTGTCCATTTAGTTGAAACTGAAATTAAAGGGCCAGTTATAACGTTTTCGTTTTATCTGTTTAAGCCTAAAAAGTTTGGTCTTAAGTAGTTAACTATGGGGAAAAATCTGCGGTTTTCAAAAAAACGTTTTTTGAAAACCGCAGATTTTTCCCATATCAACTACTACCTACGGGACTATAGAAAAAAAAACAAACATGTAAGATTTGTTATTCACTACAGTTGAGACGGGTAAAACGGGCTAGATTTTTAATGAGGTCTTAGTTCACTCACATTTTTTACGTTGCTTCCGGTTTAAGCATTTTATAAGTAAAACAAAAAATCTTCAAATTAGGACTTGGTAGATAACACGGGTTATACATAACACTGACGTGTATCTCTGGTTCTACACTTTTGATTCCTATACATTTCTAGTAAGTCTGACAGGTCGTAACCAGTTACTCTCTCTATAACAAATATATTGTTAAAAGGATAATATAAATATACGATTTCCCCTTGAATGTCAANTATTACAGTCGTAAACTATTTTTCCGTTTTGGTAGACTGTCATTTGACTAAGAAAATTGGTTACATCTGAAATAATCTACTTTAAACTTGATTAAAAAATACCCATTATACCAGTCATAAAACGAAGCCTTATCATTTATGCTAAATTTGTAGTCCGTTTTTGTTTGTTGTTGACCATTTTGTGGAGACACTATAGGAGTATCTAGTAAAAAGTTACAATACTCATATCTATCACAGAACTGTGTTCCTCTAATTATTTTTTATTACTGGATTATTATTTTTCTTTCTTATATAAAAATGATAGAGTTTATAAGCAGTGTCTTAAACAGGTTAAACAAGAGTCTTGAGCGTTGGAAAAAGAGTAAAACCTATAAGATTTTTGTTTTACTTATAAAATGCTTAAACCGGAAGCAACGTAAAAAATGTGAGTGAACTAAGACCTCATTAAAAATCTAGCCCGTTTTACCCGTCTCAACTGTAGTGAACAACAAATCTTACATGTTTGTTTTTTTCTATAGTCCCGTAGGTAGTAGTTGATATGGGGAAAAATCTGCGGTTTTCAAAAAACGTTTTTTTGAAAACCGCAGATTTTTCCCCTTAGTTAACTACTGTCTTATAAGAGTAAATGAAAAGGTCAGCTAATAGTGGCTATCAGTTACTTCCCATTGGAATCCATCCTAAATGAATGTCGCTGAAAAAAGATCACAAACATCCGAAAACATAGTTGAAAAAAATCAAACTGGAAACACTAAGTCTGATCAAGCCCAAAGAAAAATTAGCTAACATACTGACAACAATCGTCTCAACATCCATGCATCACTTTAATAGGAATGAATGCACAGAAGATAATGGGAATCATTTACAGTGGCCGAAAATTACAATCACATGCCACAATCTACTAGGGAACTGCACAAGAAAAACAATAAAAATGCAAGAAACAAACGAAGACAAGGATAATCCCACACCCTGTACCTGAACCCAATCCAGGTGTTGGATTAAGAAAATTGAAAACAATAATAAATGTGCGAAATAAGTACATGTATATTCGAGTTCTCTTTCGTTCGTTATTCGTTGTCATATGTACAGATGAAGAGACGAAATTTATGAGAGAAGTGTGCCAAATGTGACTAAGAAAGAAACGTCTGCCGACTGATGATCTTCATAATGGTTCAATAACAAAATACCGATGGGAAGTTATTACTCAATTTTATTGAACAGGTTGGGCGTGGCTTAATTTTCTCTGTCCTGTAGGCAAATCCCGATATAATTGACCCGTGACCAGTCAGGTCAATTATATAGAGTAATACTGTGGATTTACTTTCTGCATATGCGCATTTCGACAACTTTTGTCTCTTCAGTGCAGATCAAATCAAAACATTTTGAAATCCATAAACCTAAAAATGTGTTAAAGCTGAGAGAGAGCAAATTACCAATAAGATCTAAAAAGGAAATCCACAATAAGCTGAGGACAGAGCTGTGCAAGAGGGAGATACTCATTATAATGAATTTTACATTTCATTGAAAGTATTGGACTTAAATTTTTGTCAATACTAGTATCCATACGATTATGTCCTGTTTCGACAAAATGTGAAACATCTCTATTGAACGACAGGCTTAGACAACTTACAGACCTTGCTCTACTTTACCGTTTTATTTACCTTGGATTATTCGCTTAGACTAGCGGTTCGGTTCTCACTTACTTCACTATTATTACAAACTTGGTGAAAACCTTTTAATTACAAATTTGAAGAACTGAATGGAAGAAAACCCAACCTTTTCGTTTTTGCAACTCTAAGGGGCTTTGATTTGAATAAACCAATTCGATTGTTGTTTTAAAATGATGCAATTTGTGTACAAACAAAAGCGCATCGCAAATTCGCATTACGCCAATTTCTGTAAACAAATGATATGATTAAAAAAATGACTGAAGATAAGACAGAGAAGTTATAAGACATGTAAGGACAAAAACATATGTCAATTATGAAACAACTTTAACTGACCAAAGTGAACCTCTTTAACAGATCGGTAAAAGGGTTTTCTTTGCTACAAGTTTCTCTATCATTTAGTTAATGGTTTCTGAATCAGCCATGAAAAGGTAACAATATTGGAAATTTGTTCATTTTAACTCTCCTGAAAAAAAAAAAACATACCCGTGTTTTAAAATTCAACAAAGAAGACTTATGTTCACATACGAATTTGATAAAGAAAACTTTGTCTACTTTTTTTATTCGGGAATCTTTAACCAAGTTTTTGACAGAAATTCAGTAGGTTTAAGGGTTTTTAGACTGTAAATACGTATAATATAGACGTTACAAGGACTTTTGGTTAATGATGATAGGAGCCGTATGTCTTGTTTTATAATTCCTATATGATTTGCATAATAGGAAATACGCTGATATGATTGGTTGAATTTACTTCCGGTAGCAATTTCTGAAGTCGTTTATTTTTCGATAGACGACGTTCACCGAACTACATTTAAGTTCACCTTATAAATTCATACGCCGAGTGAATCAAATAGAACAAAAACGTCTGATTGGCATTATAAAAGTAAGAATTTAATTACTTATCATCAAAGTAAAAGAATTATAAGGATTAAACACCGTTTGAAAGAAATTTATTGGAGTATAAACGGGACCAAGTCACTCACAAACATATCATAAAAGTCCTTCGGACTTTTATTTGTTTGTGAGTGAATTGGTCCCGTTTATACTCCAATAAATTCCTAAAAAACGGTGTTTAATCCTATAGTATCACTGAGAATGACGATAACCTTATTTGAAACGTCATATATTTATGAAATAATTCATGGGCACCGGTGGTTTGTTGGAGATTTACATAGATCTATGGGTGACCATTATTTTCGTTAATATTTTACCCAGAGCGTAGCGTATGTAAATCGACTACAAACCACCGGCGAACATGAATTATTCGATTCTAATATGACATTTCAAGATCTGAGCGGACCTATAGTCAATAGTCAAATGAGGTTTATTGAATTAATATTGTAAAAATGTGGTATTATGTGTATTTTGTATTATTGTATTTTATATATGCATTTATTGTTTTTATCTTATGAGAGGGCCTCAATGAAAATTAGTCAAGTTCTAATTGAGTCACCCTCTCTAAATAAAGCATTTACTTACTTACTTATAGTGTACACGCTGACGTTTTTGTGCACAAAACATATTGTGACGTCGTCAATTGCAGACTGTTGTGAAGTCGCTCATAATGTTATTGGAGATTCTAATATGGGAAAAATGGAAACCATGACGATTAGCCATATGAAAATCTCCAATAACATAATGAGCGACTACACAACAGTCTTTACGCTGAAATTGACGACGTCACAATGTGTTTTGTGCACAAAAACGTCAGTAATTCTGAAACAATGGCTGTCGTTACCGTGTACACTATAGGTCCGCTCAGATCATGAAATGTCATATTAGAATCGAAATAATTCATGTTCGCCGGTGGTTTGTAGTCAATTTACATATGGGTGTCCATTATTTTCGTTTATATATTTTACCCCTCGCTCCGCTACGCTACGCTCTGGGTAAAATATTAACGAAAATATTGGCCACCCATATGTAAATCTCCAACAAACCACCGGCGCCCATGTTTTCATATGGCTAGTCGTCATGGTTGCCATTGTTCCCATATTAGAATCTGGTACAAGGTACTATTTATAACCCGGAAAGTGAAGACTATATTTCGGATTTTATAATTTATTTCGCGTGTGGGTAGTAAATAACTAAATACCGAAGTTACTATGAATTTAGGTTCTGCATATGCGCATTTCGACAACTTATGTCTCTTCAGTGCAGATAAAATCTAAACGTTTGGAAAACCAAAAACTCAAAATGTTTAAAACTGATAGAGAACAATAACCAATATGATCTAAATGTAAAGTCAAAATCGGCTAAGGACAGAGCTTTGCATGAGGGAGATAGTAAGTGATACATTAGACCACTTTTCTAATTTTGTTACTCAATTTATATGTGAGGGGCGATATTTTTGCATAAGCATTACTTTTGATTATTAACTAGGGATCTCACGAATTATGTTCAATCGTCACTAGGGTGTTATATTAGGCATAAAGGGCCAAACCACGGTAAAATGTGAGTATATAGATAGTAAGCTCCTATGAATTATTATTAAAATTATAAAAACGTTTACGGCTTAAATATGACAATCATCGTAAGTTGGTTATCTGACTGGTGCCTCGCTACATATGAAGAAAAACTTGGACCTGTCTCCGAACAGTTAACTTGGCACTGCCTTAACTAGTACCAAGTTATTCGGACTCCATGGTGACTTCAAGATGAAGAACAATAATAAAAGCGTTGTTCCATTGCTTGGTTTTGCCATGTATTTTTAGACTTTGTCTCATGTGTATTTACTCCATATCCCTTCATTACTGATTCAACAGCGTTTTTCTTTCATTGAAGATACTTATTTCGTTGTCGTTCCTGATGGTGATGACGTCAGTCTGTTATATATTTTCTTTCGCGACGTCAGAACGCAAAGAAAAATATTAAAATGACACGTGTCTTATGCAGTATATTACTAATACTAAAATATCTACAACTAATAAGTGTGAAATAGTGGCAATAACTTCTGATGGATCTAAAGTAAGTAAAGAATTTGCTTCTTCTTCTTCTGAAATGTTCAAAAATATTTCATTTAAATACACTACTTTGTAGAATTTTCTAGTCAGTACTATTTCATTGTTCGTCGTTTTAAATTCGCTGTCAGCAGTCATGTATTTTTCCTGGAAATTGTTTGATTAGATTTAGATTTCAGAATCACGTGTTCCTCTATACCAATCCAACTAGTCATACACAAGTTGCTATGACATCTTTCTATCATAAAAAAAACTCAGTTTTAACTATAATTAAGCTAAGCTTATATGTACATATACCTGTAAACAGTTTTGTTAGTATTGTCATACCTTTAACCTATTCCATCATGGGAAACACGTTTGGTATCTTATTTGTCATTAATGTAATAAAGAATAACCAGTTATATCACTCACCTTTAGCACATCTATACCGAACATTCAAATAAAGCGATGTAAAGGGACAAGGGTGCTCAAATTTTGTTTTTGATGCAAATAATTCACACTTCTTTTTAGTGTTGCAGTATTTTCTAGCTGTTGCACGTGCGTTATTACTTTTGCCGCATCTTCTAAATGAACCGATACTATTTGCGCTGCATGTCCTTAGATTAAATCTTCCGAATGTTGCATGTGTTATACGTATTACAGTGTTTCCCTGACATGTTATTGTTTTTCTGTCTCCTTGGCATATTATAACTCTTCCCCCTCTTCCTTGTCCTACAATGAAAGAATTCTATGAAGTAGTAAAGCCTTTGTTGGGTATATGGAATAAAATGCGGATGTTGTACTGGTCAACATTGAAAAAGAATGAAGGCTTTTAACATGGAGAAAATTCATTTCAATGAAATATGTGTTATAGGTAAATCAATTGAAAAATGTAACGCATGTTATCAAAGTACATTCACGTATACTTTGACACAGAATTCTTAGGCAGAGAACCCGATATATCCCTCAATAATCGAATAAGTCCACAACTGTAATATTAACAATTTCCTAAAACCTATCCCGGTAAACAAATGTAGTTTGCACTGAGAATGTGCACAAAATATGATAATTTTAAATACATACTAGCCTCTCACTGATACTATCGATGTCTACTGAAATATATGATGATTCTTGATCAAATCCTGCGGGAAGTTTTGAGTTTGATTTTTCTTCCGTAGTGCGGCAGTGTTTTACCAGCAGACTAGGCTCCTTTAGCTAGACGGCAGTTTAGCGGCGAGTACCCCTTGACCCATCTTTCAAAATTAGGTATTGTCATATTCTCTCCTTCCAAGATTGTGGTCATGGAGTTAGTAGTCTACCTGTATTGGGTTTTATTCGTATGTTTACTTAACTATAGGGAAACGGGACAGATAAAGGGGAGGTTTAGGTACCCATAAACCTGTTTAACCCTACCGCTGGCTTTTGCAAGTGCCGGTACCAAGCCTGGCTGTCCCGGGTTCCTTTCGTTCTTTAAGTTTGTCGATTGTCTAATTTGTGTTTTTCCTGTGTAGTTCCCTAGCAGATTGTGGCATGCAATTATAATTTTCAGCCATTGTAGGTGTTTCCTGTTGTCCCTTTTATTTTATTGAATAACAAAGAACGGGGATAACACTGGAAGTTATAAATAGAAATGGTTATTTCAACCCGGGGGTACTTTCTATATATTGATATACGGGAATGTGCATTTCTTGTGTCCATATTTTCAGGTTTAAGTATCGATTTGGGGTCATTTCTTTTCAGGTTTAAGTATTGATTTGGGGTATCTTTTTAAGTGCATTGGTATATTTTGGGTTATATTTAATAGGTTTAGTATAGTTTCGGGTATATGTTTTAACAGCCTGGTAATTTAGGATAACAGGATAAAATTTTATTGTACCAAGTGAATAAAAAATCACACATTTACTAGTAAAATTCGCCTTAAAGCACAAATGTTATACGATATATCTTTGTGAACCGGTATTTGTGTTGGTATATGTTTATGCTTTGGTACAGATTCGTGTTTACTTTTATCCACTTCGGGCAGGATTTTTATTTTTGTAAATGCACACCCCCGTCAAAATTTTACCAAGTAACCCCTCGCAACATACTTTATATGCACATCATAAACATTCTATAGAGATAAACAGGGAAGGGACAGCTTGCTCTAAATACCGTTTGGACCTGTCGTCACGCTACCACGTGCAAATGTCTGATAAAAGAAATTTTATGAGATCTACACCTGAATTCCTGTAACTTTCAGTCACTTTTTTGATAGAGAAAAATACTGTTCCAAAAGCTGTTAAGCCAATGAAAATTTCGCCCCTCAAGAAAATCTAGGGCCATCACCATAACATTATTAAAATATATGACGTGTCAATGTTTCAAATGAAAATGGACATCTTCAGCTAAATTTACGTCTTCCCGGATTTGAAAATACCGATAAAATGACTCACTGTGTGACGGATTCTGTCGACACAGCAGGATATACTTACCCTTCCGGAGCACCTGATGTCACCTTCGATTTTATGGGAGTTCACAGTGTGAGTGCTTTGGTTTTGAGTGCTGTGTTTTTATATCTGTGTCTTGTGGCTGTCTTTATGTCATGTTTAACTAAGGAGTATCTCCCTCATGCAAAGCTCTGTCCTTAGCTGATTTTTGAGGCGTCTCATGGGTTTCTTGATTACCTGATTATCAGGTCATTTTTTAATGATTATTTGATTACGAGGGCTATTTGATTATTAGCCTACATTTTTATATGCTTTTTGATTACTAAGCCAAAAATTCATTGATTATCAAGGTAAAAATTTAATGATTATGTGATTACCAAGGCAAAAATTTAATGATTATTTGATTACTAGGACCCCCCCCCCCCCCATGAGGACCCTTATTTTTGCCTCTTTATTTAGATGTTAATGGTTACATTTGTTTGTGTAATTGTCAGTTTTTAACATCTTTGAGTTTATGGTCTTCCACACGTTTAGATTTTATCTGCACTGAAGAGACATAAGTTGTCGAAATGCGCATATGCGGAAAATAAATTCACAGTAATCTCGGTATTTAGTTATTAGTTAGTTGTGTTTATCTGTTTTCTCGTTTTGACCTTGTCTCTGGACTTTGATTGCCCCACTATCCTTTGATCCTTTGGTTTTTCTGTTGCCGTTGTTAGATATTCCCCTGTAATAAGCGTTGTTTGCTTTATATTATACTATTGTTTTGAGATAAAAAGGAATGGTAACATGATAAATATACATTACCTAAAACACTCCTTTAGTAGTAAAGTTTAAATCGTTGTACGCTGTCATTCAAGGGAAGATATCAAGAGATGTCGGAATCAAAATCATGAAACCAAATAAATCATTCTAATCAATTGTTTTGATTTGATCTGCACTGAAGAGACATAAGTTGTCAAAAATGGCCATATGCGGAAAGAAAATTTACAGTTATTATCAAGCATCAAAGTAAATTGGGTATCGAATTAACCATGAAAGGATATGGTGTAAATGTACATGTGACAAAGAAACGTAATATACAAATAAGTTGCTCTCTGAATGTGTTGGCAATCGTCTTTTTTAGATGTAAATAAAAAAAAATATTACAACGAGCAATAGATAATGTATAAAAAAAACTGTTACTACGTACCTTCAACACTTATTAATGTTATTATTATAAATATAAAGGAATATAGAATTAAGCATCCAACTGAAAACTTTCTCGCCATTTTTTCCTGCAGATTTTATTATTCATAAAATGTGCAAATGTGTTACTTATCAATAAATATTTTGAATATATTATTTTTGTTATTACAATTTGTTTATTACTTGTAATATTAAATCTTTTTCTGTCAAACAACTGTTTCAATAGGTAAAAGATATAACTAACAAAAACTTAAATGTGATTTTTTTAAGACACAAAAATACAACTGCTTTTAAATTTCAATGTTTTATCTTTTCTTGTGACCTTTCTATATTGAGAGGCATTTTTGACAAACCTTTTGTAGCAATATCTTAAGAGCTTCATTAAAAAGTTAGCCTATCCGCTTGCACATGATTTGGAACAGTTTTTATCAAACATCAAAGTAAATTTACTGTGAATTTAGTTTCTGCATGTGGCCATTTCAACAAATCAAGTCTTTTCAGTGCAGATCAATTCAAATCATTTGGAAATCCGTAAACTGAAATATGTGTAAAAGCTGATATTGAACAAAGTGCAAAATAGAAAAGCCAAAAAAAAAGCTAGGGACATGGCTATGCAAGAGGGAGATAATTTTTAGTTTTAACTTAAGTTTTCTTACATTTCGAGAAAGCACCGAGGTACTGGCTACTGGGTTAGTAAATACCATCGGGGAATAACAGTCCACCAGCAGCGGCATCCGCCCAGTGGTATTAAAAAAAACATAATACCGGCATTACTGTGAGATTAGTTTCTACAGCTAAAGTTACTTCAGTGCAGATCAATAAACAACAATTGGAAATACATAAACCAAAATGTGTAAAAGCTGATATAGAACAAATTTCCAGTAGGATCTAAATAAAAAAAGCCAGAAATATTATTTAACGACAGAGCTATGCACGAGGGACATACTCCTTAGTTTTAAATTCCGAATGCCAATAGTGATGAAAATCATTTTTTTAATACCTGTTAACATCGGAATATCCAGCAGGGTTTACGGATGGATTTTAACCCATACTGTGTTGTGATTTATGACAACACCGATTCACTAGGTCCAGCACTCTGGATAGACCACTCGACCACTTATGCCATACAAAATATAGCTTTCGTTAACCTTAGTAAAACATAGCTTTCGTAACCGGGTTGTTTTTATTTGGTCCGTGTTCTTGATCTTTTTACATGTCATTTTTCTTGCTGTGCCGTTCTCATGTTATGTCTTTGTTTCCATGTTTTTCCGATGTTGCCATTTGCGATTACTCGTTTTAATTGTCGGTTCGGTTCTCACTTACATTACTGAGAATTTATATTTAGTTTCTTCATATTGCCTCTTCACTACAGATCAATTCAAAACATTTGGAAATCAATGAACCGAAAAATGTGTAAAAGCTAATAGAGAATAAAAAAAGCTATGCAAAATTTAGATATTGCAAGTTTCGAAAATAAAGTCGGTTTTCGGGCAAGCACTGTAGTTTTGGCTGCTAGGTTCACTCTATCCAAAGTGCGAATCGACAAATATATTTTCTACGTTTCCGTCATGATTTTGTACCGTACGCAGAGAGATTTGTGGGAAATATACGACGATGTTTACATTTTGGAAGGCCAAAAAGCTTGATTCTCGGTACGTCGATAGAAATTATTCAAATTATGTGGTAAATCTTAATGCATAGAAAAGATACTGCATAAATATATATTTATAATTTATGTAGTTTTTGATATCATTGATTGAACGCACATTTTTATAAATCTTGTTTATCTATAGAAAAACATGATTATACTGTTCTAATTTGTGCTAAAAATCTAGGACAACCATCAACAAAAATAACAGTACAAGTTTTATTACATGTAAAATTAATTATTTATTAGAAACAACATACTTGAATAATCGATGCTACGACTTTTCTCCGGAAGTGTTACAATTTTCTCCGTTAGTGCTACTATTTTCTAACGTAACTATTGGTACAATGCTACAATTTTTTACCGATACCATTCAACTTGAAATGTAATTTAAACATGGAAAGTTAAAAAGAGATAACACCCTCAACAAATATATACGACAGTGTTTCTGCATATAGGGAAATTCATACGAAAAGAAAAACGATTTCTTGAACTTGACTACAGTCATTCATTTTGTTGCACCTCTCGGTCGTGGACAACTTCAATCAGTAATTGTGCTTTTAAGAGTATTACCTTCACTAGTGTTATTAACCATACTATATATATACTCAAATAAACTGATGTCAATTGCCAAAGCAAGTGTTATCCCTAGCAGATGTATCGCCGTCCCTACTTAGCTTCACAGTTGACGTGAAATTAAACTGTCCTGATCAGAAAACTAAAAATGCTCAATAGACTGTGAAATTAAGGTCACTGACATAAGCTATATATCATGTCAATATGTACTACCCAAGACCAACCAACATAACAATTACCATTCATCTACCATAAATACATCATGAGAAACCAGACATGTTCATTAGACTTTGAAATTGAGGTAACAGGCATAAGTCATAAAGCAGACTGCCATGCACTACCAAGGACCATCCCACAAACAAAATATCGTTGAACTACCACTAAGAGATAGTGAGAAACTTAATTTATCCCCGGCTTGTGATGAATGCCGGCTTTTGATTGGATGGCAGCCCGTTGGTACAAATCCCATGCACCCGTCTCGTTGTTAAGAACGTTGCTAGCGCCAGTACCATAGAATTCCTTTGTGATAACGTCACATATTCTATGACGTTAGTAAGTAAAAACGGGCGCCAAAAACTTTATAACCTCAAGAAATCATCAACCCAAAATCAAATCGCCTAAAAACAGCAAAGTCTGAGGTTGGTACCTTAGGTACCATCCTCGACATGGAAAGTGGGGCATTTTCTGCATATTTATCATACTTGTTTTATTGCGCAACATAGATGAAGTTGAAATTTCGTACAGATTTACGTCCATTAATATGCTCAGGCTGCACAGAAGTGCTTCAGGGTGGTACAATCTCAATGCCTACGGGTATACACGTAGGTAACTGACAATGCACACTAGATAATGAAATTGGGACCAAGAACAAAAGTCTCCTGCAAATCTGACGTGTTCTACCAAAGTATAACTCACATACTAAATATTATGGACCTATCACTTATAGTTATTTAGACCTGAATTTAATCAGAGAAACTCAACGTGGCCATTAGACCCTGTAATTAAGGAAAAGGACAAAAGTTATATGCCAGACTGATATATACTGCCCAATATCACCTACATATTATAGAATTACGGCCCACGGAAAGAAGAGGTGAATATCCCAAATTGTCAATTGCACTAAGGTTGTTTCCCGATGGCTTTAGCCCGAAGGAAATAACTTCAGTGCCGAGAGATTCGCCATTTCATAAGCCGTAATTGTTTAAAAATGCCGAACACAAATTTGAAATATAATTACAATTTTGAACAAAATAAAATCATAAAAATCTAAAAATAATTCACTGGACATGGTAACGTTATAGGTTGATTCAACAGGCGGCGTGACTTTCTGGGGTTATTCACCGGTAAATAATAGGGTTGTTCCGCCGACGATGTAATTTTCTGGGATTATTCACCGGTGAAAAATAGGGTTATATCATGGGCATTGTTACTTTCTGGTGTTATTCCCCAGTGAATAATATGATTATTCAATGCTCGCGACAATTTAGAACTAAAATATCCACATCCTTATTATGTAAGATATAACGAAAGTATTATTGGCATACCACTTATAGTTATCAAATAATAGATTTTATCAGAGAAATTTACTGTGGTAGCTTGGCCCTGCAATTGAGGTCACGTAATGTTGATGTACAAAAAAATAGCATGGAGCAGGAACATAAATTTTTGTAATGATATTAAACTTACTCTAAACGTAAATGGTAGTGTTGAAGCGGAAATTCTTGCTACATAAAATATGGTATTTTTGCAAAGTGTTTGTTGAGAACTGGGCGTAATTTCTTTAAGGGAAAAGTTTCCGTTTTTGTTTTTTTGTCCAGTATGAACAAATATGTCATGTTTTAAACAAAGATTCAGAGAAGTAAATATTTTACAAAATCGAAAGTTAATTTCATTGTTCCTACCAGAGAAATGTTGGAGGTAGACAACACGAAAAAGCCGCCCATGCCTCATAACTTTACGTTCATAGACCAAAGTAATTTCGAATCAGCAAAAAAAAGTCATGCCTTTATCGAGTTTCGACTTAAACTTAAAATCATATGAAAAACATATTTCACAACTGTATCCCGTAAAATACAACACTCCTTTACGCTGTATTGTTAAATTTTCAAATATGGTAATCTTCCGACGGCAAGCCTCGCGTTTAAAAAGTCTAAAAATTAAATTATCAGATGTGCGGATGGAAAAATGACGTATCTCTCTCGATGCAGTTGTAAAATATATTCAGACCATAAAGATTAGACAAACATACATCCTTTTGTTGTAATTATTGTTTTGAAACATGTCAATCAAATATAATAAATTGCACTTCCATAAAAAATCAATATGGGGATTAACGGAACGGAAAAGCTAATATTGAACTCGGGTAAACCCTCGTTCAACATTACTTCATTACTCATAAAACCATATTTTGTTGTTATGTTGCTATATCATCTTGTTAGTAAAGAATACTATCTCAATAATTCAATATTATTTAAAATACAGAGGAAAACATTATATCATTATGATTACGTCGGATATTCAATAATTATCATTAAAATGCATGCTATTCCATGATAATTTGAATAATTAGTCTATTTTTGTTTTGATGGTTCAAGTGAATGTATTGAACGTTATGAAATATAAATGTAAAGCAAATAGATATTAATTCATATTTTCCTATATTACGATATTGTTCACACATTAACAGAAATAATGTGGATTTATGTATGTTTTACCAATTTCAGGCTGAAATATTTGGTAAAAAGTTAATATTCGTGTTCAAACGGGAACATTATGTTACTATTACAATTACTCTCGTTTCTAAAGCTCGTCATTGCCTACAATATATTTTAGGGTATTTCTGTATATTCTACTGACGGAAAAAAATAGTATCACTTGATGTAGAAAATGGTTGCCCTTACGGTTGAAAAATTAGCATGGCATATAACTGGCACGGTGAAAATAAGTAGCAGTGAAACAACACCACCGAAATAATTAATGCTTTTTCATGACGAACTGACAGTATCCACCGTTCTACAGATTAAATAATAATACAGCTGTTTGTACCTATCCAAATAACATTATATACTCACCTATTTAGCTGGTAAACCATCGCACGAGCTTTTTTTTTTGGTAAATGTCGCTTTTATTATCATTTGACCGCTTGACGACCACACATGATTACAGGGTAATAGTACGACTTGGCAAAACAGACCAAAAAATGGACTAAAATCGACATTTCTTTACATTGCAATGCTATTTATTCGACGTAAAATACAAAAATAAATGTGAACTTACGGTACAAAATCATGACGGGAACGGTAGAAAATAAATTTGTCGATTCGCACTTTGAATATCCTCGCTGAATAAGTCCACCATCAGAGGCATCGGCCAGGTGGTAATAAATATCAAAATACTTTTATTGCTGTGAATTTAGCTTCTTCATATGGCCACTTTAGACAACTCATGTCTTTTCAATGCAGATCAATTCATAACATTTGGATATCCATAAACCGAAATATGTGTAAAAGCTGATATGGAACAAATTACCAGTAGGAAATAAATAGAAACTAAGAAAGGGGCTATGCATGAGGGAGATACTTCTTAGTTTTAAACAAAATATTCTTTGATGTAGATATTGCAAATTTCTAAAATAAAATCGGCATTTGGGCCAGCCCGGTTATTTCTTTCTTCTTTTACTTGCAAATTTTTGCATTGATTAACTTGTTCTCGTCCTGATATAGCTGAAATATTGCTCATTGGACGTTAAACTCTAAATAATCAATCAACCAAAGTACTGGCAACCGGGTTGGTGAATACCCTCGGGGACTATGAAGACACCAGCAAACATCGGCCTAGTAGTAATAAAACAAAATAACAAAGTTACTGTGAATTTAGTTTCTGCATGTGACACAACCCCGAAATAAAGTGGTGAGGCTTAAATTATTTCTGTCATATTTTTTTGGTATTCTTGAAGTAGCAAAAACAGAAAATATTAGCTCCTTGGTAAAGCTATTTTAATTAGCCTATAATGGCGACAATATTACTGGTGGCACTAACTATAATGAAGCATTCCCTATAAATGGATACCGACGAAGTTTGTTTGTTTCTTTATAATATTACAGTCGTTCTATCTTTTAGATTGCAGATCGCCAAATATCAGATAGAAGGAGGATCAAGTGTAGAACATTCGACGACTGTTTCGACAACTAAGTTCTCGTGAAATTTGATTAGATATGCAGTTGCAACGCGGACGTAGTCTACTTTGACAAAACTGTGTCCAGTATATCAAAATAAACTCAATTCACGGTAAATTTTCAACTGGGTAAAATTGCAACGATGAATTCAAATTCTTGAATAAGATGCCACACCTTATGTGATATCCAGTCTTTTGTGGGTTCACAATTACCAGTGCTTAAGTTTTGTGAAACAGCAAAAACAGGCGCGGATCGAGGCAATTTGAAAAGGGGGGTTCCAAATAGAATTTAAAGAAAATATTGCCGGAGCGAGGCGCGAAAATTTTGGGGTTTTTTCTTAGTAAAACACTAGGATATTCATTAAAAAATACATGATTGCCCCTAGGGGATTGCCCAGAAAAAAGATGGGGTTCCAACTTCCGGACCCCCCCCCTCCCCCTTGGATCCGCCAATGAAAAGAAAGAAATCGAAAGTAATTGTTTATCTAGGATAAGTAGTTATAATGCTACTGGAATCTGATATGGGGTTTAATTGTTTTAGTGACTATTTTTCATTTGTTAAATTTCACTTTTAAGAAAACCTTCTTATTATAGACAGAAAAATTCCGTATCGTATTTTTAAACAAACACCTTTTTCGAAAACAATAATTGTATGTTTCCAATAATTACCCAAACGGCCATCAAATCCAGATAATAATTCAAGTTTAAGTTGGCAGTCCATGCATCGATTCAATGTACGTCAACCCTGTTTTTATTTTTGTATATCATTCAATGAAATGGGTTAGAAAATTTGCTGAGCTAATTACGGAAGCGTATTAGGGCCACATTTTTATTTTACTTTTTTTCAAAATTTATAAATGTTCTCTTATCATAACAATTATGTTTTGAGTAAAAAAATAAGTGTGTATTTAGTCTCTGCATATGGCCATTTTGACAACTTATGTCTCTTCAGTGTATTTTGTTCATACTTTAAATGTTAGTACTATAACATTGTAATCATGTTTGTCAAACCCAATATTGTATTTAAGTGGTTGTACAATAAAATATGAAAGAAATGATGTATTTGTGTGTGTGTTTTTTCAGTTTGGCTTCAAAAAGGCTCCATAATTGGAAATTAAATACTCTCTTTTCTCTATTCATCACATATATTTTTGCTGAAATCGTGTGCATCAATTCATTTCATAATAAATACAAACATTTAAAAAAGGCGAACAAAAAATGTTTAAATAACAACACATTGTATGTCTTACAATGTTACAGACTACCAACCATTGTAGGAAAGATTCCCTCTTTGGACCCCCTCAAGAAAACCCATACTGAAAAGGGTTTGAATACTTTTTTTCAATGTGTAAAAAAAAAATCAACGTCTGAAAAAGATAATTGAGTTAAGGACCCACTCCTCTAGACTCTCAATATTTTGGACTATTCCATTCGATGAAAAAGGTCACGTGATTTTACATGGCGGCCTAGAGGGTCAAAATTGCATGCCATACCAAATAGATTGATAGACAAATTTACATGTAATCTACGCCCATGTACCTAATATAATAATGTCATCACATTGAAGTTGATGATTTAAAAAATCCGTGCACTATTGAAACAATAAACACGAGGGTTCAAAAAAAAAAAAAAAAAACTGTTTGATCATTCCAAGAGATTTTGCCAGTGCGAGTATCAAGTCTTGCTATCCTGAGTTCCTATAGTTTTTGCCTTTCATATGTGCTTTTCAAGTGCAGTTCCTTTTTGGATTCTACATTTTGATTGCGGTTTTCGTCCATTGTGAGTTTTTACTGTTCTCTTTTCTTTATAATCATTTTAATGTCTATAAAATTTCAATTGAAAGGAAAAATTCCATATGCATTCAGAGACGATCTGGTGTCTTCAACTATGATATTTATTTTTGCATTTAGAAGGAAATCTACCATTTTTGTCATTCCTTACACCAATCACTAAAAGTATTGCATTAATGCAGATCCGGAATTCCCAAATGTTTTTCTGATTTGGCTGACATAAGGTTTTCAAAAAAAGTGGAGCCGTCAGAAATGATGGACATCATTTGACACAAAACAACCGCTAGAGTAAGCAACTCCTGCAGAAACTAGAGCATTGTGGGTAGAGCGTAAATCAAAATATTTTGATTGGTCAAGAACGTAAATAACGTAACGTTATTGGTAGAAAGTTCGTACATTAAAATTTCAAATGTAATCACTGTACCCACAAGTCTTCAGTTTCTGGAATGGCGAATTTGGTGAAAATGTTTGTTCTAATTGAGGCAAATAAGTGGCATTTGAGACTTTTAGGATATTTTCAGAAATTGGAATCACATTTTAGAATTCTAAGTATTTATAACATTATTTTTTGTCAAACATTTCCAAAAATATGATGTAATATACTAAAAGTTCAAAAATTTGAGTCTTTGACATATTCCGGAAATTTACCAAAGTTGGAACTGGTATCAAAATTCGGAAAGCTTATTGCACATATTCAGACTTTATGCTACAATTCTATAACAAAATTACAAAATTACATCAGTAAATCAAAAAATTAGGAGGCGTTCCACTGACAAGCTCACATGTGTCAAAATAGATATCTTAGGTCTTCTTGCTTGCACCAAGACATATATCAAAAGTTCAAAAGCTTATTGCGCATCTGCAGCATACATGCAAAATAAAAACAGTAAATCCAAAAATGTAGAAGGAGTTCCACTGACAAGCTCACATATGTCAAAATCGACATCTTGGGCCTCTTATTTAAACCAAGACCAATATTAAATATCCGAAAGCTTATTGCGCATCTGCAGCATATATGCTACAATCCTATAACTAAATTAAAACATTGAATCAAAAAATGTAGGATGAATTCCACTGACAAGGTTCATCTTACGGACAGACGGACTGACAGGACCAAAATAATGTCCCCGCATTTTCTTTAAAAAGTGCGGGGATAAATTAGAAGATAGGTTTGCTACTATAGAACAAATCACAAAAATAAACAGATGAATTACATTGATCTAAAATGCGTATATAAAGGCAGGATCAGTTATGAGGTTTATACACTGCAAAAGAAACTAGAAGTACCACCATCAAAAATGATGACCATCCCCGTTCTGCTCTGTATGAAACAGAAAACAGCCCTGGGCGTGATTTTCCTCAACATTTTGGAAATCAAATTTTGGATGGTCACTATTTTTACTGAAAAAGAATACAAGGATATATGGTTGCTGGCAAGAATTCCCAAAAATAAGTAGTGTTTGAGACTTTTAAGTTTACCAAAATCTTAATCAAATATTTTTGAAATCCAATTTGTGAAAATGTTTCATCTAATTAAAACAAATTTTTAAAGCATGGTTGCTATGTAGATTCCCAAAATAACTGGACTTTGAGACTTAAAAAAAATTACCAAAATATATTTTTTAAATCAAAATTGCGAACATGTTTGTCTTAATTGAAACAAATTCTAATAGTATCGTTGCTAGGTAGACACTCCCCCACCCCCCCCCCCCCCCCAAAAAAAAAAATGATCTCTGAGACATTCAGGATCTTCACCAAAATGGGAATCAGATTTCAGAATTCTAAGTAAATAACTATTCAGAATTTTATCTTTTTCCAAACACTTAACAAAATATGAGATTATATGCTAAAAGTAAAATAAGAGCCAGAATACGACGTTTTCGAGATCCTTTCATTCCCGGAATGACGTAACATCTTTTATGACGTTCCCGGCATTTTCAGGTTCACATACATTTCCGGTTGATTGCATTTCCAACACACACTTTGTATATTCGTCACAGAAATGCTATCTAATTTGTAAATTAAGGGAATTTTACTTTCCCTGTGAAGATGAGTATTTGTTTTAAATGACGTGATTTTTATTTGAACGTTTTTAAAGACATTTGTTCAAGTAAAATCGACGCAAATGAAACGAAATTTAAGTTCACTTCCAAACATAAAAATCTTGTGTTATTCTGCAGACAGTGCAGTCGTATTACCGCGGTTCTTGACTTCAAGCTTTGCAATAAAATAGAATGAAAATTTAACCACTGTTTACAACATTCTGTAAGTGGAATTTGTCAAATAAGATATCGTTATTTACAGCAAGTACGAAGCGAAAGACGTCAAGCACCGCAACGTCACTATTATCACGTGACAAAGTGCTAAGATAAGTATGTTGTCCCGTAGTAGATCTGTATCTCGAAAACGCCGTATTCTGAAAGCTTATTGCACATCTGCAGACTATATGCAACAATTCTATAACAAAATTAAATCCATAAATCCAAAAATGTAGAAGGAATTCCATTGACAAGCTCACATATGTCAAAAGCGGCATCTTTAGCGTCTTGTTTGAAACAAGACCAATTTCAAAAATCCGAAAGCTTATTCCTGATCTGCAGCATATATGCTACAATCCTATAACTAAATTAAAACAATAAATCCAAAATGAAGGATTAGTTCCACTGACAATGTTCATCAAACGGAAAGACAGATATGACTTAAACAATATCCCCGCATTTTCTTCAGAAAAGTGCGGGGATAAAAAAATCTCTTAATTTCATCTTTAACGCAGATAAGAATGATTACTCTGAACATTCTCAAGGATATAATTATGTTAGTACGTAAGTAAAATGTAAAGGTTCAATAAAGTTAACCTTTTAACCCAGCTTTTGAATCGAAAATAGTCCACTAACAAACAAAAAATTTCCCGATCGATAATGTGGATCATGTGCCTTCTGCCAAGAAACATTTTTTAAGTAATATGTGTGTTTATGAAGTCACTGTGACATTGGAATACCCAAACATCGTTTCTAGAGTGTGCTAGTCATTTTTTAAATTATTTTGTCAGATTTTTGGAATCGGTCCATTTTAGCATTTGATTTTTTGGGACACAAAGACGCCTATTTTTATTCTTAAAAACGTCATTCCATTTAAGTTTGACTGCTGAATATACTTTCATGGTGTAGAGAAGAAAATGAAAATATGATTTCCCTAAGGGTCCAAAGTTAAACTATGTTAAGGGCTGACTGCCATGACTTTTGTCTGATCTGACCGAAATGAGCAATCTTTGTGAAGGACCTTCCCCCCGGAGACCTTCCATACATCAATCCAATATAGTTAAGATAGATTTCCTTCATTACTCAGAGCAGATGATGAAAGTGATGATTTTCCCATCGAGTCCGATGTTAAACTATGTCCCGTTGCTGACAGCAATGCTTTTTTTATCGGATATGAACGAAATGAACTTTCTTGGTAAAGGTCATTTCATACGTCATTGCTGTAAAGTTTGGTTGATTTTTTCAGTGGTTTCATAAGAGAAGAAGAAAATGTTATTTTTCTTTAGAGTCCAACGTTAAACCTAAGTTCTTCATTTGGGGCGGCCATGCTTTTGTCCGAGCAATCGCTGTAAAAGACCTTCAATACACCATTTCTATAAATTTTGTTGAATTTGCTTCCACGGCTTCAGCGAGGAAGATGAAAATATGATTTTTCCCATAGGGTCCAATGTTAAATAAACCTAAGTTTCTCGCTGGCAACCATTTTTTTGTGGGGTCAAAACTAAATTAGTAATCTGTGAAAAGGACCTTCCATACATCATTCCTGTAAACTTTGGTTGAATTTGCTTCATTGGTTTCAGAAGAGAAGATGAAATTGTGATTTTCCCTAGGGTCCAAAGTTAAATATGTTCCGTTGGCGACCATGTTCTTTTTTATGGATCGGAAAGAAATTAGCAAACTTTGTATAGGATCTTTTATGCATCATTCATAGAAAGTTTGGTAGAATTCGCATCAGTAGTTTTAGAGAAGAATCTAAAAATGTGATCCTCTCCGTAGGGTACAATGTTCAAACTAAGTTCCACGAAGGTGGTCATGTCTTTTTTGGATTGAAACCAAATAGGCAATGATTGTTACGAACCCTCCATACATCATTCCTGTAAAGTTTGGTTGAATTAGCATTAGCTGTTCTAGAGGTGACGAAGATGAAAATGTGCCTTTTCCCTTAGGGTTCAGTATTAAAACTTAGTTCCGCGCTGGCGGCCATGTGCTTTGTCGGATCGGAATGAAATAATCAATCTTTGTAAGGACCTTTCATACATCATTCCTGTAAAGTTCGGTTGAATTTGCTTTAGCAATTTCAGAGGACAAGATGAAAATGTGAAAAGTTAACGGACAAAGGACGCCAAGTGATGGCAAAAGTTCACACTGACTTTTAAAAAGGACGCCAAGTGATGGCAAAATCTCACACTGACTTTTGGGTAAGGTGAAATAGAAAAATAAATAAAAAGAACAGGAAAATCATTTGATTTAGGATTTTTTTACACTGACTAACGTCTCACTGTTGATGTAGGATCAGCCTTAACCCTTTAAATCATGGTACCATATTCCTTAAATCCTAATTTAGTTCCTTTTAGTTTAATACATATGTTACCACTACCAAAATTGTATGCAAATCTTTTCATATTCTTATTGCAAAATGCGTGAAGATTTGTATATATGTAAATATTTTCACATCAATATTCCTGTCTTAAATCTATGATGTTATCCTATTATGGTAAAAATGCATGTTCAAAATATATCAATATTTTTTATAAATGATTTACATGTAAGAGAAAATACTTCTAATATTTTTAAAGTAATTTGCACGCGGCTTTTTGAGTAATCGAATTCTTTCTTCCAAGGTGAAAGTCAAGTTATGTCAATTGCACTTTTAAGCCGAGCATCATTTGTTAAACCTAGAAATTCTTAAGTAGTCCTAAATCTAATAGATACCTACGGCAAGAACTTAATGCAAATTCTTGTAAAAAAAAGACTAAAATGTGAAAGGATACGGATTAAATGCCAAAAAAAAAAAACCCCACAAGTTTCTCTACAAATACCAGTGGAACCAGGCTCTTTTTTTGTTAGTCTTCATTTTTAGCCACTATTAGGAATTCAATAATGAGCTTTTCTTTTCTCTTTCTTCATTGTACAGTGGAAGTCCTGAAAACTGGACCCTCTAAAAACCGGATCCTTCTATAAACCAAACGATATGTTTAGGCTTTTTACCAACATAAAAAAGACTTTTTACCAACTCAAAAAAGTTAAAATTTCCTCCGAAAACTGTCCCTTCCGAATTCCGTATTCCGGCCATAAAGGCCGGTCCCAAACGTATATTTTCTTCTAAAATCTAACTCTTAAAACCGGACTTCTTTTTTCGTGAAGATATAATTGACAAAATTCATTCAACATATCACATATCTCTCGCCATCTTCATCGATAAATAACCGGATTTGAACGGATAACCTAAGTAGTATAGAAGGACAGGCAAATTAGGATTTGCGGTGGATCCGTTGCCATGGGAACACGAAGTGTTGCCGATCTCTCCGTAATACCCCTTACCGTATTGTTCGGTGGATCCGTTGCGGCGGGTCGTTGGCATAGGAACACTTAGTGTCGTGACGTCATCAAAACAGGGCATCCTGGGAAAATTTGACTTTAGCCTTATTTGAAGCCCTAAACGACCAAAGTGATTGGAAATGATGTGATGAATCAATACAAGACCAAACAGGGGTACTTTGGCTATAACTATAGAGTTATAGGCTACATTAACTTTTTTTTTATCTTTTAAAAAAATTGTTTTTTGCAACTAACAATTACACTTCCTTGTTCATTCTCCCATTTTTTTTTTTTGGTTCTCTGCCATCCACATTTGGGAAACCATTTTGCGTGTTCCTCCAGTGGATCGTCGTTTTCTTCCCAATCATGCAGAATTCCTCCACAATAAAAACATTGTACTTTTTCACCTTAGTTTAAATAAAATAGTCCAGCCTTTGCAAGGTCCGATGGTCGTTGTTTCAGTTGTACCGGCCATCCAGTGTAAGATTCTAGTCTGACAGATTCATTGGCATACTCTATGTATTTTGGGCACGTAATGTCAGGTGTTTCTGCGGGAGTTCTCGGTATAAACCAATGTTTTTGTAAACATTCTTGAATAAGGAACATTCTGAAATATGCCTATGGTGTTTAATATGTACCACGTCTTCAGCTCTCCAGCCACCAAATACTCCACCACACCGTGTGCACTGACATTTGTCTTCTATACCAATATAACAGAAATAGTCTTGGACGAGATCCAAGGATTGTACTGCATTTGACGTCCACGTTTTGAACGTATCTAGGCGTAAAACAAAATTTTCTCTCAGAGGTTTCAATCGCTCCAACGGGCTTTCGGGGATACAGTCCATCTGTATTCAGTGTAGTCTGTCTCGTACACTGCTTAAATGCCTGATGCTTTCTAATTCGCACTGCTAATCACAAATGGTCAGCAGAATGGTAGTCTGGCGACTGAGGGAGCCGGTCGTTTGCGCCTTTATATAATCCAATTGGGTGCTTTCTATCAGGTCCGCGCTCATGGTTTGTTAAGGGAGATAACTCGTTATTCATGTATGCGAGTGATGGTGGGTCATAATCATTCAATACTCCATCAAACAAATACTGTCTTTTTTCTACGGCATACTTCCAGGCCTCTCTAGAATCGTAGTCCTCTTCTTCTTTCAAACTTTGGACCGTTTTCTTGATTTTACTATGCACTGGGTGTTTCCGCATATCCTCCATCCAGAACACACTATTGAGATACGCATCTTTCATCGTTTCCCTGTATTCCGGGAACAGTTTTTTATATCCGAGTTTTCGTGCCTTATCCTCCTCATGTCCGGCGTCTTTATACTTTCAACCTTTTCTTCGTATTTGGACTGATTTGCATTAGTGACTTTGTTTACTATAATATTCCAGGGTGATTCCCAGTCTGAGTCTTCTTCATCCGATCTTTCATCGGTGGTATACTCAGATTCTTCACTAACATGACTATCTTCGGACATGTTAGTGTCCGTTTCAATATCCTGTTGTTTGTCCATCTCTTGCTCTGTATTATGACGTGATTGCTTGTGACGCAGAAGATTGAACTGTCTATTAGAATGATAATTACAGCTATTGCAATGATACATTCCAGAGGTCTTCACCCCTTGAGATTCGATGAACGAATGAGGAAACTTTAATTAACGAAGCTTTAAATACTCAATACTCACGAGTATGCTCACATGACTCACGAGTTGCTCACGAGTATATTTTTGTTAGTGCTCGCGTGCTTATTTCACTATTTTGCTGCTGCGCCGGATACGAGGTATAATTGCTGCTGCTGCGCCAGATACGAGGTTTAGTTGCTGCTGCTGCTGATATTGATAATGACGTCATATCACTATATTGCTGTTGCTGTTGCTGGTGGTGGTAATTGTGGTGGTGTAAATTCCGAAAAATAGATTGTCTTTTTATTGAATGAACGAATCAGAAACCTTCTTGCAAAATAAACTAATCAATCACTGTCAATCGATACAAATAACTACGATACTAGAAGTATGCTGCAGAAAAAGACAGAATCTGTTCGATGGAGAATGATTATGACCCACCATCGACTGACGACAGCAACGACTCCATGTAAAAGATAAATGAATGGCATATGGGTTGGGAGGAAAGGGGTAATGCTGCCTATAACTATACAGTTATAGCCAGTCACAAGCCTGGGATAATGCAGAGTGACCCTTTCACAGTTTAATGAAATCAATAAGTGAAATGTATAGAGTTTGTGTCAAACAATTGTTCTTTTTTTTCTTATTTTATCTCACCATCACCACAACCTAGCAGCAGCAGCAGCAGAAGCCCCATCACCCTAGCTTAGCAGCAGCATCAATATAGTGAAATGAGCACTGTTAAAATATACTCATGGGTTGTATAATCTTGATTGTAATGAACTAGAACAGCATTAATGAATAACGAGTTATCTCCCTCACCAAACCAATAACGCGGACCTGATAGAAAACACCCAATTGGATTATATAAAGGCGCAAACGACCGGCTCCTTCAGTCGCCAGACTACCATTCTGCCGACCATTTGTGATTAGCAGAGCGAATTAGAAAGCATCTCAGGCATTTAAGCAGTGTACGAGACAGCCTACATTGAAAACAGATGGACTGCATCCCTTGAAGCCCGTTGGAGCGATTGAAAACCTCTGAGAGAAAATTTTGTTTTCGCCTAGATACGTTCAAAACTTGGACGTCAAATGCAGTACAATCCTTGGATCTCGTCCAAGACTATTTTTATCATATTGTTATAGAAGACAAATGTCAGTGCACACAGTGTGGTGGAGTATTTGGTGGCTGGAGAGCTGAAGACGTGGTACATATGGAACACCATAAGCATTTTCAAGAATGTCCCTTTATTCAAGAATGTTTACAAAAACATGGGTTTATACCGAGAACTCAAGCAGAAACACCTGACATTACGTGCCCAAAATACATAGAGTATGCCAATGAATCTGTCAGAATAGAATCTTACACTGGGTGGCCGGTACAACTGAAACAACGACCATCGGACCTTGCAAAGGCTGGACTTTTTTTATTTAAACCAAGGTGATAAAGTACAATGTATTTATTGTGGAGGAATTCTGCGGTACATTTGAGGAACACGCAAAATGGTTTCCCAGATGTGGAAGGCAGAGAATCAAAAAAATGGGAGAATGAATGAGGAAATGTAATTGTTAGTTGCAAAAAAAAGATAAAAAAAAGTTAATGCAGCCTATAACTCTATAGTTATAGCCTCTTACAAGCCTGGATAAATGCAGAGTGGGTTTTTCAACTACAAGAGCTATCTTTCCTCGAAAAAACAAGATGGCCGCGATCAAAGTGGACCTGATAGACGACACCAATAGATAACAGTACCCTTACGGGTGCTACGTCCATCCATCGATTCATTTCCAATTAATATGGCGGTATAAGGGAAATAAACGACCACTTCCGGTTGCGCATGCACACTCCCATACCCCTTCAGAGTACCCCTGTTTAGTCTAGTATTGATTCATCGCACCATTTCCAATCACTTTGATCGTTTAGGGCTTCAAATGAGGCTAGTCAAAATTTCTTGAAATTTACAAGAATGCAGGGAAATATACTCAAATGGTTAACTAACAGCCTTAACAGAGCTTACACATCATATGTTACACTTCTGGTATTGGTGTTTGGATTGAAAGAAACGGATTTCGAAACCTGAAAAAAGGAACCTCTTAAAACTGGCCGATTTCTTTGGTCCTGACACACGCCGTTTTTCGGAGGTCCCACTGTAATTCAATACGGCCCCTTCGAATCACTTTTGAGATGTCGAATATCGCTAAACCCATGTTTCTAATGAATAATGATAATAATAATAATAATACAAATGTACTTTATTCCAAAAGCAATTCAACTTATAGGCATAAATACATAATTTTACAAATACGTAATAACACCAAAATACAGTTATATAGCAGAGCATGACTGACTCACATAAGATAGAGAACCTAATTTCGTAATTTTTCAGCTAACATCAAATTTTTACCTAAATTTTCCAGTTTTTTAACATTCTGTACTGATAATAATTGTACAAGTTTATACGTGGATGGACTTCGACAATAATACTGTTTGATGTACTTCTTTCTAATATTAACATATTTTTTACATTAGAGAATAAAATGAAACTCGTCTTCAATAGAATTCATATTACAATAATACTGTTTAATTTACTTCTTTCTAATATCAACATATTTTTTACATTAGAGAATAAAATAAAATTCGTCTTCAATATAATTCATATTACAGTTTCGACATATTCTGTGGAATAAATATATTAGATTGTACAATGAAACACTGATTTTTAAAAAATAAATATATAGCGATTAATACATGGCCTTTTCAATATCAGCACGGTTATCATCCTGACTCTCCCATATCAGCCCGAGGCGACAGCCGAGTGATGATAACCGTGCTGATATGGAAAAGGCCATGTCTTAATCTGTTTATTATATACTTCCAATTGAGAGTTATCATCACACCCGGGCCGAAATAGCCATATCACCGGGCTGATATGGATATTTCAGAACGAGGTGGTCTGATATGGCTATATCAGACTAGGTATATGATATGGACTGTCAACTTCTGGCTGTATTTCCTATGCAATCGCTAAGTATGCAATAAATACTATTAATAATTAGTTTTGCGAGTATGGAATTCTCTGCTTGTATTCAATGCGAGTCTGCTTGTATTCAATGCGAGCTGAGAAATCCATCCGAGCAAAACAAATTACTAATAGTGTTTTATCGCTAATTCAGTTATTGAAAAATACCGTAATTAACAATGAAGGGATATTGAGTAACTGCAAATGAGACAAAATCTCTACAAATACATGGTAAAACACAGCAATGGAACAACGCTTTTATTGTTGTTCTTCATCTTGAAGTCACCATGAGGCCTTCAACAATGAGCATTACTAATACCTCATAGCAAGTTCAAGACGGACCCCAGCACCGGTTTGAGCGGCATTCATTGCTAATTGCTGAAAATATGTTTGCTTCTCCAGTGAAATATTTTTTTTAGCCAAACATATAATTTTTTGTTAAATATAGTGTTATCTTTCTTGGAATTATTTTGTCACAAAACGTTACGCCATGGCACATTAATACTCTGTTGCTTACATCCCATACAGATTAACGATAATATGGCAAATGAAAGGAGTAAATACACATGAGACAAAGTCTCTACAAATATATGGTAAAACAAGCAAAGAACAACGCTTTTAGTGGACTTCAACAATGAGCTTTGCCCATACCTCATAGTAAGTCCAAGACGGTCCCTAGCACTGGTTTGAGCGGAATTCTTTGCATATTGTCGAACAATGCCACATCTATGTTTTTTTCACGTCATTGATGCGGGATTGTCAACAAACAGAAATTAAACTGGCAAAGTGCTCTTACAATCACTGTCATCTGTTGCCGACAAACGCGCCAGTATTTTAAGTATTTTAATATGTTCGTATCAGCACAGTGAAGTGTTAATAGAATTATCGTCGCTCGGGAACAATTTAAAATTTCGCAAATTAGCGATCAAACTCTTTTATCGAGAAAATAATGCCATATGCACTTACATAAATTAGCTTATACACTTACATATATTAGCTTAATATTGGTTAAATATGACTTGGTGGATAAACCTGAGGCAATTTACAACATCGATAAAAAGGGGCTTCCAACTGAACATAAACCACCTGACACAGTTACTGGTGAAGATTGTGGAGGACAGTCAATAACATGTAAAGACGAATTACCACTATTATTGGAGCTGGAAGTGCAATTGGACACCAAATTCCACCTTATTATATATTTGCTGGAATCTTCTGATTAATGGTGGACTTCCAGGGACAAATTTTTCACTTACTGAATCAGGTTGGTCAAATTCTGAAGTTTTTGAGGAGTACATGAAAGAATACTTTCATAGATTTGTACAGGCAGGAGATGGTGGGCTTTTGCTAGTTTTATATGATGGCCATGCAAGTCATGTTACTTTATTCCTGAAAGATTGGGCAAAGGATAACAATATTTATTTGTTCTTGCTACCACCTCATACATCCTATGTACTTCCTATGTACTTCAGCCCCTAGATGATGGATGCTTTGGTCTGCTGCAAAAAATATATGACAAGGAATGCTCCGCTTACCTTCGTAAAAACCCAGTAAAAACCCAGGCCAAGTTATATGTAGATTGAATATATGTGAAATATCAGCAAAGGCATATTCGTTAGCTCTCTCACCTGAAAACTTGAGATCTTTCTTTAGAATAGCTGGTATCTATCCATTTAATTCTGAGACTGTTTCATAGTACATCTTACCTCCATCACAGATATTCAATACAGATAATACAGACAAATCAAATTAAAAAACACAGATAATGGGATAGACCATGATCAATCTCACATACCTGAATGTAGAACAAGAAACTGTTATAAACCAAAATATTAATCATGATGAAACTGAAAATCAAAATGAAACAGACTATACTTATGATGAGGTAAAGTCACTTATTTCTTCAGTTCAAAACAAATCAAACCAGCAGAAAGTAAAACACAACAAAAGAATTCTAGAAGAAATCTTACAGTAATGGCAGAAAGTAGGTCAACGAACTGTAAGCAAACACATTCTTCGGAAAGAATTTATGTCGTAAATCTGGATGCTGACCATAGTTTTTATGCATGCATATGTACAAACTTGCCGACGATGTTATGTATTGATTTCACAAATGAAATGCAAATAAATGTGATATTCTAAATCTACTAATAAAACACGATAAAGTGTGAAACAATCCTCCAATTCTGTCTGTAATCATACTTTAAAATTGTCACTTAATCACTGCAAAACTGGTCAATCTGGGCATATTTCCTATTACTTTAAGATTTTTCTGTACAAAAATGCCAAACTGAGGGGTTAAATGCATTGCAAATTTGTAAATTTCAGTGCCCAACAAAAAACCAGTGTTTGTACTATCGATTACCACCTAGATTCCTCAGGAAATTCAGTCACCGTGGGCTGCCATGTTTGTTGTAGACAAATGCAAAAAAAATGCAAAGTTACCCTTAATTTAGTTTCGCACTTCTGCACAGTAGACAAGTTATATGGCCAGGATATAATACATCAATGTTTCACAAATCATCATTCTTTCTGACTGCGATCACAAAAATACCTTGCAGTTTAGTTATAAGAGCATACCATGTCCTTCTCTTGCCCAGTGTCTCATTACTTTTAAATTTGGGTAATGCGAAACTAAATACCGAAACCGTTTCAACTGTTTCACCAACTTTTTAAACATACTTCAAAACACTTCAAAACTAAGGAGGTTC